>JAZGTK010019865.1:0-11216 GCA_036877625.1 Ambastaia sidthimunki
TATCTGTGTGTATTACTGCTTTTGTTAGGTGTTGGTTAAGCTTTCTTTCTGAGTAAGAATCATTCTAGTTGTTGGGGTTTGTGAGCACGGCTGTGTCCTGACCTCTGTTTGAACTTTTCACTGGTGTGTGGTGTGAAAAGACAGAAGTGAAACCTGTGTGTGTGTTTCTGGTCTGCCTGCTGTACCCATGCTGAAATGTGCACCACACACCGGATCTCTCTCTCTCTCTCTCTCTCTCTCTCTCTGACTTCTCTGTTGTGCTGCAGTGTCGTGTGTGTCTGACCACAGAAACACACACACAGGCAGGTCGGCACGTACACACTCGTCTCTGAGCACGTACCACACAACACTCAGCTACCTGCGTCTCTCACACACACACACATTTGTGTGCTTGTAAACACTGCTCTGAATTTAACCATGAGAAACGACATTCTCAGCTCATGTTTGTATTTGTAGCGCAGCAGGAAGGTTTGTGCTGTTATGGCCAGTGCAACATTTGGGCACAGTTGAATTTTTATTGCAGCCTTAAACACTTCTCAGTACTGCCCTTAAAACAAACTGGGTATCCAGCTCTCAAAATCAACCCTCACTGATGCTCTCGTATCTGATCTGATCCATCATCCGGTGATTTTGTGCTGCATTGATTCCATTCAGATCTGATGATTCTCATTGTGTCAGTGTTTGCACTAAAAAATAAAAAATACAGATTCTAAGAGTGTGTGTGTGTCTGTGTGTCTGTGTGTGTGTGTGAGAGAGAGAGAGAGAGAGAGTGAGAGAGTGAGGGAGGAAGTTTCTGTCCTGTTTTTATACATACATGCTGTGCATGATTCATGATGAAGTTTCCAGTGTGAGGCCATCACAGAGTCACCCCCGACCAAACCTTGTGTGAGGCAGAGTGGAGCATGCTGGGAAACTGCAGGACTGTTTTCCTGCTCAGGGCCGACTCTGATGTGTGTGTGCCACAGTTTGATTATTTGTTGTTGTATTTGTGGTGATATGATTTCTCAAGACTGTAATGCAGGTCAGGTTCAGAAGAGCTGTGCTGTGCTGTCAGTGATTAGAGTTACAGTTTCCACCTGCCACTAGAGACTTATATTGGAGGAGGGACCCTATCTAGGGATCATATCTAGGAGATATCAAGAACGACTGACCTCATGTGGTTTTGCACATCCCTGGTGTTGAGTGAACGCTCACTGTTTTTCCAGAGAATGACCAGATTTCAGTAGAGTGTGAATCAGAGTTCATTTGGGAGCCATTTGTCTTTTTCTCATCATTGTTGTCTGGCATGTGGGTAGAACAGGGTCAGTGAAGACTGTAAAGCAGTTTGCTTGATCTGAATGGTAAATGTTTGACCCTGTCTGCTGGTTAAACTGACCACAAGCTTTGCCAGAAAGAAGCCCTGCATAACTTTACAAATGTAAATGAAGGAATTAGAAGGGTCATCATTTTCCTTTAAAACGTTCAGCGTTTACCAGCACAAGGGCTTGAAGAAAGAGATTTTAGTTGTGGTTTTCGATAACCAGGACATTTCAATTATTTAAATATACTAAAAAACTGAACTGAAACAAAAAACTGAGAATAAGAACTAACAAAAGCAAAACAAAGTGACGATAAACTACAAATAAAAACTGAGTGAAACACTGTAAACTGTATCAGCTCTGACACACAGTTAGCAGAAACACACTCTGACCTCAGTGTGTGTGGCTGCTTCAGATCTGTCATGAGGTGTTGATAAAAAAAGAGGAATATACTGCAGAAAAACAGTAACCTCAACACTCATTTTCCACGATACTGCCTCCCTCTTTAGTGTGTGTGGTTGCGTGTGTTCATTCTGTGTGTGTGTGTGTGTGGGAAGGGTTTTTCCATACTCAATATCTGTCTTATTGCTCTAGAGCTTTAGTGATTGTTGAATCATTTTGCAGCTGTGGTTTACTGCTGCACTCCTGATGTGATTGTGTAAATTCTCTTGAATAACAGTTGATGAGACAAGATGACATGTATGAGATCAGGTGTGTGTGTTTATATTAGAGGCATCTCTTCTCTTATATTACTGGCAGCTTCACCTATGTAAACATCCCTCCAGCCGCTGCTCTGTGTTCCCGGCCCCTCTCCCTCTCCTGGTGCTGCTCTCCTCCTGCCTCAGGCTGGAATGTAGGAGAACATGACCACGGAGAAACATTTGGAAAAAGAGAATTTTTCACATGCAGACATTCCGTGTTACACTTTCCATTCCATGATCCAGTCTTCTGTTTCTGAATGAAGAGTTCCTGAAATTCTCTCACTGCTCACACACACACACACACACACACACACTTTCTAGCTAAATGACAATATATCATAGACTGCTGTTGTTTTTCTATGAAGCCAATTATAATTACTACATGAATTGCTTCTTTTCTGTTAATGTTTTTATATCTTTGTGGTCATACATACAGGTTTTATCTAAAGTTATATTTTAAGCAACTTGAGTTTAACATCATTCAACGTCAGTGAATTCTGTTTGATTTATGCTTAAAGGAAAAACAATTGTATCTCACTAGCTGCACAAGCACTAGCTGTTTATTCTGACTGCTGGACGGTGCTGTAGAGTTTGTTGTTTAAATGTTCAGTGAGCACTTATTGGAGTAAATTACTCACTATAAACTTTATGACCAGCTTTGTTTGAGTTTTGTTTTTCTGCTCTGAGTGATGCGTTTATGAAGGACAGTCGGTGGAGTTTAGTGTTAGTGTTTTTAAAACCGTATCTCCAGTTTTGTTTCTCTTCTGCCTTCTGTGATGAGCACAAGCAGAGTGACGGGAGAGAATCTGAGCTGGGGAAGATTACTGAGTAGAAGTTTGAGCATCACATACACAGCGCTCTGTATCTGAATGCAGGTTTACAGTCTCCACTTTTCCATAGATACACAACTGCAATTCACCTGCCCAATATTACTCTCTCACCCTCTTTTTGCTCTTCTTTCTCTGTGTCTCTCTTTCTTTTTACTTCGGTTTTGTCTGTCAGAGAGCAGAAGAGAGACTGATGGAAAAGGAAGTGTGAGATTTATCAGTTGAATCTGACGTTTATTTTGGCACATTGTAAGTTTAAATTTGTGCTGTGATCTTTGTGTTTACAGAGAAATATTGATTCTTACCATTAAATCATTTTAATACATTTTACATGTATGGTAATTAGTTCACCATTTAATCACATAAACGACAGTATTTTTGACAGTAACAAAAAATGTTTTTATTTTAGGTTCAACAGAGAGAGAGACAAAAATGTGAAATCAGTGGTTGGAATATTTTTGTAAAAGACTGTTGACTGTCACATCAGATGCATCAACATACATCATATCAAATGTGATTTAGTAAGATGCAAAATCATTTTTACAGACAGGAAGTGTTGCTGCGACTTGAGGAGGCCGCCGTGTGTTCTGATGCATGAGAGAGTTGAAGGATTGTTTGGTGAACAGCTTTATAGATGAATGTAGTTTCTGTTTGTTCAGACAGCGTGTAGATCACAGCTGGCATAACAGAAGATCAGTGAGACAGATTTTGTGATTTTGTCTTTGGCTTTTCAAACATACAAAAAAGAAAAATAAATTCTTTATCTTTATCTTTTTGGTTTTCATTTTATTGTTTGGCTCAGCAAAAAGTTGTTTTATATAAATACTGAGTGTTCACAGTCAGATAAATAAAGCTGTTTCTCATTTCACAAAGTAAGAAATGCATGTACTGCAAAATCTGCAAAAGGCACATTTAGAAGTCAACAATTTGTGTGGATTTAATTGCTAAAACTTTAAAAAAAAAACTTTCACTCCTCCATTATTGAAGTAAAGATGAGGTGTGAGTTAAATGCTGTGACTGAATTTTCTTTGGAAGATATAGTTTCTCCTCTAGCTGAGAGAGTAGCGGTCGATGGTTCAGGCCTCTGCTGAGAGCTTTTGGGTTGGTGGTGGAAATGACTGATTCAGAACATCCATTTTGCTGTGGGCCAGGCTGAGATGTTCCACAGCCAGCTTTGATAATGGGTAGAGGCTCTCCAAGGCTTTGGCATCAGCCAGCAGGTGCTGAGAGGCTGTGAGAAGATCTGCAGATTTCTCCTGCTTCAGACCCAAGTGCTCTGCTGTGTACCTACTTAAGGGATAAGTTAGCTCAGAGAAGTCTATCTTCAGCTTGCCATCAGGAGTGAGTCCTCCACCGGCCCCCCCGCTGCTGTGCATCTTCATGTGAGTGATGAGGTTGCGTTGCTGAGCAAACTTTCCCCCGCACACCTGGCATTGATAGGGCTTTTCTCCAGAGTGAATGCGCGTGTGCTCTCTGAGGCGGTACTGCCGCGTGAAACGCATACCACACGCATCGCAGGCAAAGGGTTTCAGGCCCAGATGGCTGCGCATGTGGCGCGTCATGGTTCCACGCTGAGTGAACTTCTTGCCACAGATGCTACAAGGGTATGGACGTGTTAGCCAGTGGGTCTTCTCGTGTTGCCGCAGTGTGGCGGGATCTTTGTAGGATTTATCACAGGAAGAACAGTGATATGGTCGTATGATGTCCTCCAGGCTGATAGGATGGTGCTTCTGCAGTGATTTGTTATCTAGGAAGGGTTTGTGGAGACCATTAGAGCTGTTCAAGCTTGTAGGGACATGAGCATCTGCAGTTTTGCCTCTGTTGTTGTTGTCCAGCTCACTTTTATTGTTCAGCTCTGTGTGAGTCTCTACATGAGCATTAAGCTGCTCTGAGCTGGGGAAGCCCTTGTCACAGGGGATGCACACATATAAGTTATCTCCAAAACTCTCAGGCTTATATGACATGTGATATCTTACACCAGCATCAGGAGAAGATGGGCGGCCTTCACAACTTTCTGTCTCCTCACTGCCTGTCCCGTTCTCATCTTCACCATCATCACAGGTTTCTCTGTCACAGCCTCTCTCACTCATGTTTAGCTTTTTCTTGCTGTGCTTATGGTGGTTTATGTTCTGGTGGTGTTTGTGTTTATCCTGTTCACCCATTTCTCCACTGTCTTCATCCTCATCTTCCTCATCTTCATCCTCTGGATTAGAGGGTTCATTCTTCACCCAGCAATAGATGTGTGGCTCATCTCTGCCCTTTTCTCTATGGACCTCAGTGGGCTCGTGGCTGGGAGGGCAGGGGTAAGGCTCCTGGCCCAGAGAACACTGCAGGTGGGGAAGATGTGGTGTGAGGTGATGGTTGGGGAAGGGGTGAGGGCTGAGCAGGGGGCTGGTGCTATGATACAGCTCTGTTTCAGGTTTCCTATCAGGGTGGAGGGAGGAGATCATATATGGATGACTGGAAGGAAGCTGAGACTGGAAACTGGGGCTTTTTTTGGACAGGTCAAGCCCATAGACGGAAGAGCAGTTCGTGTCGGTGGGGGGTAAGTGCAAAGCTGATTGGGGTGATGCTTTTGTTGAGGGGTAAAGTGCTGGTCCTTGTGCTGGAGCATAAAGCTCTCCTCCATGAGGGGTCAGGGGGAGGGGGGGCATGTCACATGTTGTTGTAGGTCGAGGAGCGCTCACTAACCCATCAAGAAGACAGGACTGAAAGACAGGAGGAGATACTCGAAAACATCCACCCCTCATCCCACTGGAGCTGTAAGTGAAGAGCCCATACCTCCTGTTCCTCTTTATCTTCTTGCATAGAGCCACCAGATCTAACAGCTGCAGGTAACTCGCGGCCGCCAGCACTGCCCCTATATTTTGCTCAGTGGGGCAGGTGGGGTCACCTTCACCTAACCGTCCTGTGTAGATATAGTCAAGAATGACCCCAAAGACACCCGGACTGACCATCTCATAGTCCAGATGGATGAGGTTGTCATGGACAACAAGAGACTTCAGGTAGAGGCTGCTGGCTGCCAGAACGTTCTTGTGGGCACGGAACAGTGTGTTCTGCACCAGGATGATGACATCACACAGGAAGCCGCTCCTGCGTTGAGTGTTCAGCTGCAGCAGCAGATGCCGAGCATGACTGGGGACCTCCATGACATCCAGCATGGACTTCAGACCACCATCTGAAACAGAGAAACAGAGAAATAAAAGTGTTACGTTAAAGTGGTAAGAAACTCACTGCTGGGCTGTGAGGCTGTGGTGTAAAGCTAATGTTTTTATTTATTAAAAGGCACCTGCTGCCTGTGACAGGTTATCTTGTAAAACTTGACTAGCAGTACCTGAAGCATTTAAGCTTACATGCATTTTCTTGAGCCTGCACTTAACAAAAAGAATGAAAAAGACTGGAAAATGTCAGTATAAACATGTTTTTCTATCGTTTTCAGATAAATACAGACAGTCATCTATCAGTTCATCCTTTAAAATCTCCTAAAGTGAAAATCATAAGCGTTTATTTAATATCTTATTTAATAATGTGTTTGATGTAAGTCTGAGCTCTGTACAGACATGAAGACAAATGAACTGCACATCAAATACACATTTCCTGTCTAGAAACCTTTTGCATTTTGCCGACGCGATGACACTTGAATAAAAACTCGTTTTTATTTAAAAGTTTGTTTAAACTTTTTATTACTTTAAAAGTTTTGTTTTGGGTGAAAGTGTCGTCAGCTGCACGTCCTCTCTGAGTTTCTGTAACATTGAGTTTTGCATCAGCATGAAACGCGTTTCTGGAGATTTAAGCGTTTACAAATCACGCGTTCCGTCCATTTACAGCTTTAATACAGATGATGATATAAATGAACTGAAACCACAGACACAAACTATGAATAACAAACAGCCGCAACATTTCTGTCAGAAGCACTTTTATTAAAATGATGAAAGAACGAGTATTTGTTTGAACTGGTTGCTGCGGGTTTATATTATGCGTCTTTAAAACAAACGTATTTTAATCAGTATATAAACTGGATGTAACATGGAGGTAAATCGTTTAGATTTCATTGATTTCTGATATCATTGGATACAGAACACAACAGATTGAGAACTCATGAGTATTTCAGGTTCAGTGTGAGTTATATGTGCTGCAGGACTGGATTAAAGACACGGGCAGGTTTAGGTGGTTTGGTTTGGTTTTGTCTGTTGTCATGTTGCTGGTTTAAGGGTGAGGAGATGTTGTTTAGACTAAATAGAGGATATTGTTTCAAAACTATTAGTGACATCAAAACTTTTTTAAAAAAAATTTTTTTTAAAGTCAGACGATCCTGCGAAGAACCATGAATTCATAATAAATGAAGAACTGAGAGTCCAATGAGGAAAAGTGATTTTATACAGCGATGTGCATCAGTATCCTGTGACTAAAACTCTTACAACTTTACAACCATTTATAATGAAAACCCCGTTCAGTCCCTCAGCGTGTAAAAAACAATCGATAGATAAACTTCTGAAAATGTTTGACCTCAGTCAAATATAATTCTATAATGTTTAAAATAATCAAGTTGATATAGTGCTAAAAACCTGAAGACAAACAATCTGGTCTTAAACTTTGACCACATAAAACTCATCAAATGAATGAATAAAGTGTGTGTGTGTGTGTGTGTGTGTGTGTGTGTGTTTAGAGATGAATATTATAAATAACTTCACGAGTTCAGTGATGATGGAGTTACAGTAAATAGTTATAAGAACATTTACCTGGACGTCTGATATCTTCTGCCATCTGATCTGAACCTCGTTTAATGATCATCTCAACAATCTTCTCGAGTCATTTCTGAACTTCCAGCCTCCCAAAAACACGCCAGTCTTCAGAGCACGACTACCTGCAGTATTTATTAATAATAATATTTATTAATAATAACTCAATCTCTCTCTCTTATAGAAACTGCTTCATCACTTCATCTGGGGTTGATAGGTTTGCTGTGGCTGGAGATGATAACGGCGCTTCTGCTCTGCTGGAGAGTCACTTTATAATGAAACTAAAAGGTAAAATCCAGGGCAGGAACTTACAGTGACCTGAACTTCACAACATCATCTTAAAGAGACAGACGTGTGTGTCACAACATCACTTGTGTAAAGAGCTGCTGTTACACACATACAAAACATGTTCACTAGTTTGTTGCTGTAACAAATTATACTGTTACAGCTATATAAAAATATTCTAGTCTAGGATTCCCCCAATTCAAAGATCCCCAAACATGACGTGCCGTGATTTTCCCTCTGGTCATTTATTCTCTGTGAGACTGAATGAGACTCTTGAGCATCCGGAGGCTGCGCGCGCAGCGACGCTCAGAGGTCGAGCTGAGAAGCGGCTCGTGTTCAGCTCTTATTCACCAGAACTGAGATTTGTTTTCACTAGATAGAAGAGATTTTATTCGATTTTTTTTTTAAAAAGAAGATTTATATAAAAATCAGAGAGGAGTGAAGAGGGTGACTGTGAACTCTTTTTTTTAGCGCTTTGTTTCTGTGCTGTAATGTCTGCATTCATTTAACACTGTCATGTTTTTACATTGTGTAGTCAAGAAGGTATTTTGTGTAAAGTTCCAGTCAAACATTTGCACACACCTACTTATTCTTCATCATTTCTGTGTGTCATATTTAGAGTAATGGTGAAGTCAGCAAAACCATAAATTGACATACAAATGCAGTGACCAAAATCTTCTTCTACAGCAGCCACCATTACAGCTCTGCACACATTCTCTGTTCATCATTCTGATGTTTTTAACTGGATAAAATGGGTTTTAATGTATGCTGCACAATTGATGGCTGCTGTTCTTTTCATGTCTGCTCTCACTCAACCATTTAAATGAAATGTAATACAGTAAAACTTCATTCATAGATGGGGTTTATTTTTTCAGGCACAATGCTTTACATTCAGTGTGTCCAGACATTTGAGTAATAGTTGCTTCATTCTGTGTGGTGTTGATTTATGTACAGCTGTTTGCATTGAACACAAAGATTTTCCATGTTTCTATGCAATGAAAGAATTTTGGATCTCCTCTCTTCCTCCTCAGCAGACTCCAAATCCATTTCCTCCTCCCATTCCCTCATTCTCCCCTAAACACTGTCCAACATCCCAGCTTGGGTCGTCTGCGTATTTCCTGAAGTCAGCCTGAAAAGTCACAATCCATGCACTAATTTTTGCCAACATTTGAATTCCGGGCATCATGTTTTTTATCACTGAGGACAATCTCCAGTGTGAGAGATTAGATTTCCTCTTTATATCAAGAACAAGATTTGTGTAACACACAAATGAACATGAAAATAAGTTGAGTCTCAACTGAACTGTCCAGAGCTCGAGTGCCCCCTAAACATTAGAGAATTAGCTTCACCTTGTCCTGTCTGTGGTGGTCCCAGCAGAACCTGGAGATGAATCATGGAACTGCAAACATGCAAAAGCACACTTTTATGATTATTACAATTCATACACCATTGTTTCTCAGAAGAGCAAAAGACCAGGAGAAGAGGGAGAGAGAGTGAGAACGGTAAAGCATTGGGGGTCAGGAGTGTAGATGCTGGGATCAGGTCAGAGATCCGGCAGAGAGGGAGGGTTTAAAGTGTCTGTGCAGGAATGAGAGAGAACATCATACAGACCCACAGAACCTCATCAGTGTAACAGCAGTCGCTCATAACAGAGTGAGTTATGGCTGCTGTCTGTTTGCTCATCAGATATAATCATCTTGACCTCTTGCCTGCAGTTCTGAACAATGGCAGCCAGCAGGAGAATGAAAATGACAGCTGTGGTTGGGAGGACATAACTGAGGGCAGTAATATTCATTCCAGTGTGAGGTTTGGTTTGAGTTAAATGATGAAAAAAGATTGCGATGAGTGTGTTCAGTGAGTTCAGACGCAGGTTTGCTGTTTTAGGTTTTCATTTTTACTGAGAGTTTAGGCAGGAATTTCACTTTGCTTAATTTTTCCTGCTGCTAAACAGAAACTCCACAACAAATACAGCCAATAATGAAAACCTGAAAACAAACAAAAACTGTTTTTGTCTTTGAGAATGACATGCAGGGTCATTGTCAAACCGGGTCTGTGACGACCAAGACTTCTGTGTGATTGGGTTGCATTAGCTCAGACTTGACAGATTGCTTTAAAAGGACATTTGCTATTAAATGTTACACTCACTGTGCAGAAAACCATTTTCACTTTAATACATGTTTGCCATCTAGTGGCCACTACAGTGAACTGATCCTTTAATTACAATAAACAAGCACAGACTTATAGATGGAGGTGGATGTTTAATTGTTAATGAAAGTACAGACATCAACATCTGATTATTCTGTGACTGTCTTCAGTTGATGGATGTTCTGGAGCTCTGGATCATCTCTCTGGACTCAGAGCAGAGGGGAGGAGATGTGGAGGTCTTAGGGTCCAGCGAGGATACACTCTTATACAGGTTCATCAGCACTGTGTGCTGAGAGTGCAGCTGATAGTCAAATACACACTTCATGTGACCATGAGCACCTGCAGAAGCACAAGTGATGTGAGTTATTTACTTTAATAATGTACTTTTCTCATCTAAGAGTCCATTAAATGTTGCAGGGAGATATTGTGCAGCTCTTTCAACAGCATCACTGCAGCTTAACATGACAACAGTACCTGCCAATCTTAAAGTGACTATAACCTCCAACCTAAAGCATCTTAATTATTTAAAATGAAGGAATAAATCACAGTTATGGGCTGTGCACGAGTACTTTCTGTGTATGTGGCAGCAGAGACACCAGCACTAATGGTTTTCCAGCCTATAGGAGTCTCCATCACTGAGGAACATCCACAATATGAAGAGTAACATACCAGCCCACCTGCACAAATAGAGAGAGACTGGACTGAACAGGTACATTAAACACACACATGCCCAATTCATTCTTCAGCTATGAGAACAGCTCACTGGCACGTTCCTCTCATCCACCTCTGCCTCATCCATACCTTCATCATACTTCTGATCAGCTCCAGTACTTCTGGTAGAACTGATCTCCTCCTCTTCACCATCCTTAGACGCTTCGTCTTCAGAGCCGGCATCCTCAGAGAGAAGATCTATATAAAAACATCTCTATAGACACACATCCACACAGATTCCAGCAAACCCAAACAAAACACTCCTCTTCTCTGAAGTTCACTTCTCAGGGACAGTGCAGGATGAGAAGACATGCTGCTGCTGTGCATTTCCTCCAAATAATCTCCACACTCATCTGTAGCACCACTTCCAACATCTTGCTTTGAAAACTCTCCCCCAGACATCAAACTCAGGCCACTTGTGACTTAAAAAAAAAAAACAAATTGAGCAGAAATGTCACACATTTAGTAACTTCAGTTTCCGCTGGTTTCTTTCAAGCCGCTTGCTGTAGA
>JAZGTK010019866.1:0-11215 GCA_036877625.1 Ambastaia sidthimunki
CTTAAAACTCAACATTTAAAATAATTACAAATAACTCAGTTGACACATTCGTGACAGCGATAAGTTATGCTGAGCTTGGTCACAACACAGCATCAAACTAAACACCAAAATCTAAAGAAATGTGTTTGAAATCTCACTGTACATGTGTGAGATTATTGTGTGTCCGTGCATTAGTGTTACCCTGAACACACAACTTGTATGACGCCCTAGTTAGAAAAGAGCATTTATATTGGCGCACACTCACACAGCACAGCCGTATGAAATATACACTCTGAACTGAGGCCATATATCATGTATAGAAAGCAGAGATGGAGAGAGAAGCAGAGATAGAATATGTGCATAAGTATGTAAAGGTTATGACACAGAGTGGGTTTGTTATTTATCCTCTCATACAGTCTGACAGAAGATGAGTGGGGCTGAAGTATAACATGATAACTGGTGGTGAAGGGTCTTCCTATCTACTGGACCTCTGAATATTGTAAATATTTCAGTGAACTAAAGGGCTATAAGCTGTTTTGTTTGTAAAGAGCTGCTCTCATGCATCTAAATGCATTCTTGTGGTATTCACATTTCCATTTGGAGAAGAAACAGCAGTTTAACAGTCTCCACAGCTGTTTGGTGACAGCCTCAACACTGAATGTGTTCTGGAGCTTCTGTAGCGATACTTGTCTGTACACATGACTTAACAGAGACGTTGTATGTCTTCAGCAGGGACTAAGTGGATCTGTACAGGTGAGTTTTGTATTGTTAGCAAGAAGTTAAAGGATATTTGTCATATTTCTTGTTAATTACAGCCAAAGAATATCTGAAACACTGAGATACTTGATGAGATACTGATGTTTCAGATTTTCAGTCGAACTGGGTGTGTAAAAACACACTGAGATAGTTAAAAACAATTGCTGTGGAATCAACAAACCAGTTATTAACTTTACTGCTTTAAAAACATTACATCTTAAATGCCCTGCACACACACACACACACACACAGACCCTTACAAATGCAAAATCTGTGCAGGTTTATGAGCTTCTAATTATCAAAGCAACAATTTTTCACTGCTGTCTTACTGTCAGACAGAGAGAGAGCGATTATGTGCAAAAGGGTGTGTGTGTGTGTGTGTGTGTGTGTGTCCAGACGGCTGGTGACGACACCAGAAACATTGTCCTTAAAAGTGTGTGAAGTGAATACAGAGGAGACTAGATTCTCTCTCTCTCTTTGTAAAGAAAGATAAAGTAAAATCACTTCATATGAACAAAGGCACTACACCTGGAATCCTGAAACAAACACAGATCTGAGGAACACGTTTAAAGAGCCACAGCACACACAGCAGATGTGCCGCTTCTCACCGGTGCCTCTGGGAACGCTGCTTTTATAACACCACTTTACAGTCAAACCACAAGCAAACCAGATTTACCGAAAACAGCTTGGAGTAAAGCAGAGCTTGTTGCATCTGTAACTGCTCGTGTCTTTAAAAATCTCACCCTTGCTTTGACTCTTTTTACTTCTGGTATTAAATTGTTCTTAAAAATCTTGTGTGGTCCGATCACAAGTCGTCGGCCGACACAGATGGACATTTTTATCGAATTTTTTATGACATTTTACAACATATTTTCAATATGATGATATATTTTTATGATGACATTTAATTTTCAAAAATGAAGATATTCTTACTCTGCCCACTGTGGCAGACAACACAACACCAGAAGCATTTACAACAAAAACAAGCAAGAGATGGAGGGACAGAGAGAGAGAGAGAGAAAGAAAGAAAGAGAGAGAGAGAGAGAAAGAGTTCAACCCATAATTTAATGTTAAAATCCGCTATATTTCTTTCCTTCTTTTACTTACCACCTTATTTCATTTTTTATTTCATTTTTTACTTTACATCTGTACTTTATCATTACTTGTTAATTTTATGTATAATTTGGCAATATTGTATGTAAAACAATCATGCCAATAAAGTACTTTACATTGAAGAATTAAAATTAAGTGAGAGAGAGAATCAGAGGAAGAGAAAATTAATATCATTACATTGTAGGAGACCCTGACCCACCCTCCCATATTTAATTTATCACTTGTGTCTGCACTGAAGGTCTGCACTGGGAACAGAACCCAGGGACCTAAATCACTGTCACAGTCACTACAGCAGGTCTCTAATCAGACAGCATGTTCTATATTCCTCAGTGACACGACGGCATGACGGATTGGCTGGTGTGGTGATGGATATCAATGCAAAGCAGCCATTCATTATGAGATTTTTGGGTGCTCTCCATCTTGGCGGAGAACGAGGCCCTTAGAGTCAGTCAATCGCCAATGAGTCCTAATGGAAGCCGAGAGAGAGAAAGAGAGGGAGAACTGACATGATAAAGATGGTTTCAATAGATATCTAACCTGTTTCTGTGGGTCAGACACTAATGATTGTCATTTATTTATTCTGCTGGTGAAAGATGATGTCATAGTCTCAATAGACTGCACACTAACAAGAGTCTGTTTTGTCACTTAAATACACATTATTGTCAGAGCTGTGTTTTCTTCCCATAGTTTTTATATTTTAAAATAAATAGTAAGCTTTTAGTATCAAAGTATTAAGGCAGTCAAGATCGTATTATATGGTCAATGTATGAGAATGTAGGTCTCTCATGTCTTTCTGGTTAAATATCAAACTTTCAGAGCTATTGTAAAGACTATTAACTTATGTTAGGTTTTAATAATCAAAACAAAGCATTGCTTTACTATTTCTACTGCAAAAGGAGAAAATGTATACATTGACTTCACTGTAAGTCGCTTTGGATAAAAGCGTCTGCCAAATGAATAAAAGTAAAATAAACAGCAGCTACAGTTTAAATTGCTTCATGTCCACTATCAGGGGACTTGTGAATATTCTACTAAGCAGTGAAAGCAACGTAAGAACATCAAATTGTGAGATTTACAAACACCAAACATAATCACCATCCACAGCCATTATCAGTTTATTACACGCTGCTCTCATGATCCCACAAGGATCTGTTTCACCTCTTACATACACACACACACACACACACACACATCACATTCCCAACTAACTCTTTCCGGCTCTGTTCCCACTGGCTTTTCACAAAATCACCCCTAAATAGCCACTTATGCTTCCAATAAATCCTTCACAAGTTCTGTCCCAATACAAAAACAAGCCCCCCTTTGATGTCTTGTAGACTCTCTCTGTCTTGAGTCTCTCTCTCTGTACAATAAAGTGTGTAAAATACAACAAACACTATATGTTTACAAAGATAAAGTAGTGCAAAATTAAATGGTGAAATAAAAAAGTCTAAATAGTCATGACAAATATTGTACAATCATATTGTCAAAGCATTGATATACAACTACTCTTGTTTTGCAGGGCTTGTATGTGTATAAGACTTTAATTAGTAAAGGAAGATTAAACTGAAAAAAAAAAATGGCAAGAGAGATGTTCAAAAGGTAATTGAAAAGCGTACGTAAATACCAAGTGATTATAAAACAACAACAGCATGACTGTGATGCGTCAGATCACTTTATATTGTGATATACATTTGGCAAGTTTAGCATCTCTCTCTCTCGCTCTCTGGTAATGCAGGCAGAGGAGTGAGATGATAAAAATGAGGCACTCTTTACTTTTGACAGTGTTTCATTTTTCTTATGATGAATGGCCGCCCTGCTGAGCTTGCTTCCTCTGCAACACTCAGTTTGTGCAGGAAAACATCTAAAATCATGGAAAACAATAAGAAGTGAGAATAATAAGTGAAGAAAGTGTGAAGTAATGAGATCTTGAGGATGAGGCTGCACACTATCAGATGAATATCTAAATGTTCACACACATTCAAATACACAAAGTGGAACAGTCAACTTGCCATCAACAGGCTAGTCAACTTAGGTTTGTATTAAATATATTTGTTGATGTAGTTATTTTTAATTTTAGGTAAGGTTTTAATTAACGTGCTGTGCTTCAACCGTTAGACAGTTTGTAGTGTAAAGGCCTTAAAGGCCAAGGGAAATGTGTGTCTTTAAATTGTAAATTTAAATAAACTGTAAATTCTTCAACTTGTATCCAGTGTTGCACAACTTGCACCATTTCTGAACATCCAGCAGTTAAAATAGTCCACCTTTCAAAACGTAATCATCTTCTGTGGAAGATGGAGAACCATAAAATGTTCATTCAATTATTGCACTCAGTCCGAATACAATGACAGAATGTCCTACTTGTCTGTCAAACTATGTATGCGTTTTTGTGTTGAAGAAGGTGTGGCTATGGAAAGCGTTCTGAGGAAAGTTGGAACTTAAGCTTTCAAAGTTGCTAGCCATTGCTAGAAAATACGTTTTTCTTTTCACATACCTCAACACACGTGCAGAAGTATGGAAATGTATGGACAGGAATTGCAGCATGTGATTCCACTGAGTATCAAACTACAAAGTCTATGCTTTTACAGTCTATACTTCATCATCTGAGAGGAACAATGGGCCTCTCCAACAGAAAAGAAACTGATCTTGGGTTCTCTGACTGTATATCTGTGCAAATTCTTCAGTAAAATGCTGTTGAACTGCAGCACAAAACCCTTTGAGAGCATTGAGGACAATAAACTAGAGCATTTCTCTAAAGCCTATTGTGTGCTTTACTGTACAAATGCATAGAGTCCCAACATATTGTAATTTTTTACCCTATGGGCCTTTTAAAAGCTTTACTCAGCTACACTGTGCTCATCCAGTCGATTCCTACCCAAGAGTGTACAGTACAGTACAGTACAGCATACAAACTATTAGAAGACCATCAGACTTTTTTTCCTGATTGTTTTATGTTAGCAAATCTAAACCGATAAACTATAGTCAGTATGGATGTGTTCATACATTCTTACATCCCGTCTACATTTTTTCCATGCCTTGTCAATGTACACATACAACGATGGAACAATCAGAAAATAACGGGCCAAACGGGAATCTCAGAAACATTAAATATTAAGTAATATCAATATTTCGATTTTAATGACAGATACAGGTAAAAATGTATGAAAAGTACACACCTTCTAAAATGATCCCTTTAACAGCTTATTTTGAAACTGAAACAAGGGGCAACTAACACTCCTGTTAACTGGCTGAGCAGACACTGTTATTTGCCAATGCTGATTATTTCAAAACGGCCAAACACAGGCCAAGCAATCAGATATATTAGTCTAGCACTACTGAGCGCAGCAACTCAAACATTTGTGTGCCACAACTGTTCCAGTTAGTGCATTTTATGGGATCTGGCAACAAGCCTTGCTATTGCAAACGCATCTGGAGATCCCTGCCTTCTGCATTGTTTCGTTCTGCAGCTCTATGTAGCTAATCTTCAATTCAAGAACACCTCATGTGTGCTTAACCTCTGAGCGTTCATACACTCAACTACAGCGCCAAACGATTCTGAGCCGGCCGATTCTACTTAGCAATACAAAGGCTACAAAACTGCATTACTTTACATATATTTAAAAGGGTTGTGCTGAGAACAAGCAGGGGCTGACAAGGACATGTGTTCTCACACACATCCAGCCACTTGCCTTGTCTCTCTCTATTCCCATTGAAATATAAAAGATATCAAATTGCCGGCTATGAAAGACGCTGTTTTACATTTCAAATGACAGGCTGCTCCAGAGCATCGACCCGGATGCCCTCGTGTCCCCGTGTGTGAACCCGCTGGTGCTGCTCTCCTGCTCCCCTCTCTTGATTATCCTCCACGTCCCCCCTCCGGCGAGCCGGCTGAAGGCAGCACAATGAAAGCCCTCAGTGACTGTAAACCACACCGTCTGCTCTCAGGCTGAAACAGCCCGGATGAAACATGAGCGCGCGGGTGGCGTAACCGAGATGCATTTGAGAAAGTGGCTCTGGGCGGAGGCTGTCCTTTCTCAGATCACCTTCTCATCTGAAAATCTTGACCTTTGAAAGAGATTATAAAAGAAAGCGTAACATTGATTTTAGGCCTGGATCAAAGGGGCAGCGTGGGTTGGAATAAAGGGAAGTCTCTTTAAAACCAGTCTTTCATTCGGTGTGGCAGAACTAAGGAAATGCACAGTTAGGTTAGATAGTTTTAACAATGTGCCCTAAAGACTAGACGGAAGTTAACTAACACAGTTACAAAAACACTTCAGCCATTTAAATATGGAGTGTCTACGCCAACAGTCATCACTTCTTTGGAAGTAGCTGGTGAGTGTGAGCTCATAGCATTGTAAGTAATTCAGCTCACTGGCACATGTTATGACATAATAAGCCTGTGTCAACCACAGCAATTGCATTTAAAAGAAGGAGCCACACACACACAGGGACTAATGGAGACAAACAGCACTGCTCTCTTTTCTGCTCAAAGTGTCCCTCAGGGCTCATCTGACAGGGCAAATAAAGTCATGCGTCTTCCTTTACTCTCTGTGTCTCTTGCAGTCTCACACACACACACACGGTTTATGAAGGTTTCTCATAGATGTAATGGTTTTTATACTGTATAAACTGTATATCTATCCCCTGGCCCCACCCCTAAACCTAACCTTCACAGAAAACTCTTGGCATTTTAAATAAATAAAAACACAATTTTTATGTTTACATTGTTATGCACATTTGTGTCTTGTTATGCACATTTGTGTAAACCAAGACACACAAATACACACAGACATAAACACACACACAAACACACACACAATAATCTTCATTACAAAACTTTCAGTCACAACTCTCTTTTTAGCATTATAACACAACTTGATCTATAAAAAACTATTTCTCATCTCACGTCACTCCAGGCAGCGATTCAATTAATTTACAAAACTCAATCAGTCTTGAGCCAGTCTGGAATAAGCACAGCCCTCCAGGGAAGCATTTCCTCACTGTTTTATAGCAATGCTTTCAATTAAGTGCAGATTATTAGCTGGAGGTGATTAAAAGGTGATTCGATTAACCCAGCCTCCATTAAGAGAGGTTGAGGGGCGTGTCCTGCATACAGTTCCCAGCCTGCCATAGACATCGCATGGGATTGTTTGACTCCACTAAGTGATGCCCATGAGATCTGTCCACATTTTGAAGGGTCTAATTTCCTCCATCTCTGTGGTCAAGGACAGCATATTCTTATGGACCAGTCAATAAAATTCTAAGTCTAAAGTCTAAATACCATCTGTACGATGTAGTATGCCACATTATGATTAGTGTATCCCAAAACATATAGCAGTATGTAATTTGAAGTATGCAGCAAAAAGCAGACAAGTATTGGGAAATTATGCTATGTTTTAGAATTGACAACAACTGAATCCACTTTTTGAATTGCAAGGGATTGTGGGTAACAAGGGTGTCAAACAAACCTGTATTAAATTGATACTAATCTTTCAGTGTAGACAGATTCATTAATTATAACAGGAGTCACGTAACTGTTTATGGTGAAACAGTTATTTAGAGACCAAACAAGTCTTGTATTTAATGGTATATTATTTTTGTTCTAGTGTTATCAAAACTGGTGATTAAAACTTTCACTGGTAACAAACATTTACAGAACAATAGCAGAAATATAAATGCAAGCAGAATGTAGTTTTCAAACTGATGCACTAAAAGGCATTTGAATGCATTTTATTACTTGCATTGGGCTTCGGCCAAAGAAGAGATCAGTTGGATAATTACAAAGCACACTAATATAATTACACACACTTCACAATCACACACATTCTTCCAAACTAATGACCATGATTTACCATTTCAGCTGGTTAAATCACAGTACAATGCTCTCATATTAAAGCCATAATATGAATTAGGCCTGTCAAAAGTCTTCCAGTCTGAACTGAGCTTAAATTATTAAGCGCTAATGACGGAGAAAAAAAACGGGAAGCTGATATTGACCGACACAGACTGCATAAATTAATTAGCCATTTCATTCATTTCATGGGATGTTGAACAAGAGCTTCTGGGCAAGTGCCTGCGAAAAACTGCAAGAATGCTGACGCATTACTGCAGCAGCAGTGGGAGGCCCTGCATCAGGTGTGAACTTGAATCATTTGCAGGTAATAAACGACCAAACTGTGAATCAACAATAGAGACGCAATTCTATATTCAGAGGAGCTACTACTGATGAATGGATTCCGTTTAAAGCCATTTTAAGCCTGAAAATGTTTTTCGTTTACTGCAAATACAACTTTTTTCTTTGCAAATCTAGCCAACAAAAGCCCTGACTGTGAATATTTTGTTTATTGTGAAAAACGACTATAGCTGCGAGGAGACCACAATGCTAGCTTCTGAAGAAAGGTTCACCTTGGTGCTGTTGAGCTAAGATAGGGATGGGGAACCTTGTTGCTGGAGTACCCGTGTCCTGCAGAGTTTAGCTCCAACCTTGATAAAACTCACCTGTCTGTAGCCTTCTAATCCAGTAATCCTGATTAGTTGTTTTAGGCGTGTTTGATTAGGGTTGGGGCTAAACTCTGCAGGAAACTGGCCCTTCAGGAACAAGGTTCCCCATCCCTGAGCTAAGAAAACTCAAAGCCTGGCTCTTCAACCCCTTGAAGGCCCAGAGCTCTCCTGATTACACACAGATCAGAGGCACAAGTCGGCCGAGTCTTAACTTCACACTCTCAGGATGTCTCCATTCATCAGGGCTGTCGTGGCAGACCAGCACTGTGCGCTTTGCAAACGACGCATCATTAGAGCAGACAGACGCTAACTCATACATAACTCAGCTGTTGGCCTGGCCTTGTGACTCAAACAGTGATGTAGGAGCTCGCTTGATCAACACATTAGAGGTATAACCACTTTAATGCTGAAAAGTTATATTCCAAAACACACATACACACGTTTATTAGTCTATCTGAATAGAGACATTCCATAGACTTCTCTTGTTTTTATATATAGCTAGTAATATCACATAACTCTGTCTCTAACAGACTGCGAGTCACTTTGTTCAGCCAACAGAAGTGGAAAGATTGTAAATATTGTTCAACTGAGATAAACAAAACCCAACAACTTTGCATGTTAACTAAAAGATTTCCCAGCACAGTGAAATAATCGACTGATGTTTACATTTATTTGCACGGCACACACTTTCTTTGTGATCAGTTGTGTTACAGCCATGTATCAAACCAAAAGTAGCATAATCGGTTACTCTAAAGCAGTAAAAGATCATGTTTAATTGCCATTAACATCTCATTAATTCAATAAGTTAAGCCTTTACTTTTAAGTGACATCATAACAAGAACCATTTTTAATCAAATTGACATCTATGGTAACAAATATACACAATCACACCTACACGCAAAAATGCAACACAAAACGCGCAACACCTCTCACCACTAATCTTTATATAGGCATGCTGGAATTCCTGGCATTTGTATCTGTGTAATCCGCTCTCCACTCCCTAACCTTGTAGAAACCCTCTCTCCACATAGATAAAGCTATTCTGGTGTCTCATTCACAGGAAACAATGCTGAAATTACATTTTCTTGTGGAAGGGAAAAAGAAAGCAGCATAATCAGAATTCTCAGCGCGCGGCTCGGAGCCATTTTTGCGAGAGTAAACTGCAAGACAAGTCAATCTGTTAGATGCACTCAATCTTTTTTAAGATGCCTCAACTAAATGCACTTCAGTAAAACTCATAAATCAATTGCAGGCACGGAGCCATGAGTGGCAATTCAGAGCCTGCGGGGTGACGGCGTAATCAAGCTCCCGCGAAAAAATCCTTCTGCCGTGTGCACAAGTGTTTCTGTGAACCGTTTAACATCACAACCTCGCCCAGAATCGCACCAACGTGCACGCTGCACAAAATGCATGCACGGCCGCGTTGGTGCTGCCAGCTCGCATGTGACATCGTTTTGAGGTGCAGGGCAGAAATATTTATAACATTGACGGCGTACATGCGCTCATGCCAGGCTGCAGGTGATGTAAGGAGCTGCGGCAGCCGGCACACTGATTAGACGCTACAGATCTGTCTGCCAAGCCAGCTGCATTTCCCTTGCAAAGCAGCTCTCAGCAGGATGATGAAAGAACGCGGGATGACAAGAAACACATTAAACATTTTTTGGTTTCAGGCTCCGGCTTTGATAGGTTTGACATTCCCAATGTCAACTTTAAAAATGTGCAAGAGCTTGAAAACAGCAGCACATGCTTGAAAGACAGCGTGGAGTGCAAGCAAACGCTACTACTCCTACAACACACACACACAAAAAGACAGTTTCTTGTTTTAAGTTCATTCATTTCCAAGCCCAAAATAGTTTTAAGAACTGTTATTAGTAGTGTAAATGAGTACAATTTGAAACGCATGAAACACTCAGAGTTTATCTCATATGATTTCAAAGAATCTCTGCTACAGAACATACAGTATAAAGCTAGAGAGGTTTTATGAATATTTAATACAGACCACACAACATTGTTATTGCAGAAGACTGAAACCATAAAGCCATAAACCATCAAATATGACCAATGATCAAAGCCAAACATCACAAAACTATTTCATGAATTCCAAACTTTTGTGGCAAAAATTGCATATAATAGAAAAAATACACAGCACTTTATTTCTTGACTAGTCCCATCAAAAGATCTTCCTCAACAAAATTGAAAGTTTCACACACCATTACAGTGTGTTACAGTCCAAAACACTTTTTAGTCTACAAATCGAATTCAAACTGTAATACACACAGAAATGTTCCATTGCACAGTTGTAATCTGATTGGCTGCTACGCAACTTCCAGTAGTCAGGGTGAAAAGTTATCATTTTTGGACAGACGGAAAGTCTACACAGATTTTCTGTATAACAGTTCTTCAGTTAAGTCCTTTAAACCCAAACCAAACAGTTAAAGCAACATTTCCATATATGAAGACATTTAATGCTCAAAACATTCAGTTCAGAAAGAGTTTCTTGCTAACTCCCAAATCAATTATCTGAGCTTAGCTAAGAACTAATTACCTGAGGGAGGCCTAAGCCAAGTCTTTAACCTAATTGTAGTTGAAACCTGGGATTAGCAGTTTATTTCTGAATACAGCACAGCACAGTCTTTCAAATGACTCTGTGACAGCATGTGTTTTCTCTCTGCCCCAATCTCGATCTCCTGCTGTTTTGTCATTTATCTGATGTATTTTTCAGTAAACTAAATAAACACACACCACTGAAATACATACACACAACAAAGACTGCTCCACCTTCCAGTTCTCCTACAGTAAATATTTCTCTAAGCATATGTGTGTGTTTCTAGCACCAATAAATATTGTTAATTAGCAGTAATAATTGATA
>JAZGTK010019867.1:0-11214 GCA_036877625.1 Ambastaia sidthimunki
GGTGTCCATGTGTCTTTTGTGTCAGGCTAAGATACAAAAATAGCACCATTTTGTCTCCGGAGTGGCCGCTGCGTGCCACTGCCGCGCAGCCATCTTGGAATCTTTCCAAGGGAAAGATTGGGGAAAGGTTAAAATGGGGAATTTAACCTTTTGGGGAAAAGGTTAAATTGGGGAAAGGTTACAAATGCCGTAAGCAAAATCCATTCAACAAAAGTAGTTTTTTGCTGATTACCCTGATTTTGCATTTAATTTTTCTACAGTTTTGACTGTGTAACAGGTAAATGTCACAAATGGAAGTTAAACGCATAAATGTCTCCCCTTGACTCATGCAGTTGACAGAGAAAGAGCAAAATTAAAAACTCTTGCTGCATTTGCAACACTGCAGACATAAGAAGGTAATACAGCTTCTCACTGATTTCCTGACGGTATTTTGAATTACTAGACGGACTAAAGGTGGTGATGTCACTACCTGCAAGAAACATGACAAATCTCAAAATGTCTTGTAAACTTTTTGCGTAGCTGGTTTATTGATATAAATGTAAACATGTTTCTAAAGTAAGCTGATTTTTTATAGATAACTGCTTATTTTCTGCATGTACAGTTCAGTCAAATCAGCTACCAGCTCACTGTAGAGGTAGAAATTATGAGTGAATAATGATTTAAATTTTATACTGTCCATTACACAAAGCACCTTACACAGTAAGTGCTTTCAGAATACATTGCAAGTCATATAGAGTATCTGATTGAACTACAATATTTTTATGGAGGTTTTGCATCCTTTACGAAAGCTTGAAAGTTTGAGTCACCATTGGTTATATTGCATGGAAAAAGTCACCACCACAATGTTCAGATTGTTTCTTTTTATAAATTTCTGTCACCTCTTAGCACAGAATGCTATATGTCCTTCTTAACACTCTGTCCTCGCTGGGGATCCGAGGAACTTCACTCCAGTGGTTTTGGTCCTACATCTCCGATAGATCCTTTAGGGTGTCATATAGAGGTGAGCTGTCCAAACCACTTTGGATAAAAGCGTTTGCTAAATGCCTTAATGTAAATATGAGGGGCACCAACAATGTAGCATATGGTGCAATAAAGGCAAATTTATGATAAAGCAAAACTGAAGGATCTCATATGTCAACCTGTAAAAAAGATCAAATGTGAAAAAAGTTTGTCGGTTCATATTCACATTTTCCACATTAAGCACAATTCCACTTTGATAACACTGATAAACAGAGCAAGAGAAAGACAGAGAATAAAATAGAGAAAGGCAACAGATGAGAGCAGGATACTGGAAAGATCGCTTCATTCGCATCATTTTAACAGACTTAAATTAATGCTTTAATTGAGAAACACACGCAAATCATAACCATCTGTAGCCAATAGTGGGAGGGCACATGCTAGGCCAAAACAAACATCCAGTGAATCAGACCACTACTTTTCTGCAGAGAGAACATTAAAATGGCATGTGGAGAGGAGCGCAGGCCTAATGATACCGTATTGCAAATGTATTTTGGGCCATAACTCATTTGCAGAATACTGCTGGTGCCAACTGTTAGTGGTTAGCTCACCCGACCTATACAAGCTTTTGCTATAAAAATTCACACACCCAGGGGAACCACGCAACGAGGTGAGGTTACCCTCATCCAAATAAATGCAAGGTTGTTTAAAGTCTTAGACCTGAAAGCATTACAACTGAAGAAGGTATTGAAAAGGGGCAAGGTACTTCAATGTTTGTATCCACTGAGATTAGGCTATATCCAGCAACAAAGGTGACTGGGCCAGAGTAGTCCTGTTAAGAATTTTCACATTGTGTGACTTCATTTAACAAACAAAATCATTACTATATAAAATCACAAATCATAGTTTGGAATCAGCTGTTACACTTTACTATTTTTTTTTACATTTGTTTAACTCACATCAAAAGGTTTTTTGTAGCATTTGAGCAGTTTTTTCGTGTTTACTGAGGCTCAAACACACAATCTTGGGGTTAGTTGTTGACACAACTAGTAAAGAAAAAATGGAAATCAATCCAAAATCATTTAGGATTTTTAAAATGGCAAATTAAGTTTTTATTTCTGTTTTTTTGACAACTGTTAAAAAGATTTTGTAGATGGCCATTCAATAACAACTCAATTGTAATTCACAATTTTACTCTTTTTGAAAAGTAAAAAATGTACCAGCTTCTTTTCTAATAAAATTAAAAGTTAAACATTTTAAGCATTCAAGAGCCTGTGAGACAACACAATCACATCGTACAGATTCATAAAAAATTACAACTTGTAAAAGTTACATTTTAACATGAGATCAGGTTGTGTGAAAAGTGAATTAGCTAAAATAGATAAAGGCCTACAAGACTAAACAAAATAAACTAAAATAAGTTACAAGCTACTCAAGGTAAAGTAGTTCAGATACAGTTAAGCTACCCTTCTGAAAAAGGAGTTTGCTACACTACAAGTTACTTTAAAAATGTGCTTGCTACATTGAAACTACTTTTTTTTTTTTACATGACACTATATTACAAATAGCTGAATAAATGTTTATGATGAGGTTTTAAGTAAAAGATTGTATTGTATAGTATTGTATTGTATTGTATATCACCCTGTAATGCACTTCATTGACTTTAAATGAAACCAAACATTTTGTCTTAAAAACAACCTGTTCTCCAACCCTTACGACCGCATGTGTTATTTGTCACTTCCTTGAAATACGACTCATAGGAGCGTTTGCCAAATAAGTGGGAGACAACAGAGATACTTTCACCTTAATCTAATAATCTAGAAATAGCAGAAATTGAACTTTATGTTAAGGTTAGTAGGGGGCTGCATTAGTGAGTCTTTAATTGCTATGAAACAGTAAAACACTGCATCACCCCATGTATGTTTAAAGCTTTAAAAATTTGCATTCATCCATGATAAAAGTAATCCATACGTTAATAATTGTTTTTGAAGTAAAACGATGTGTGTGTGAAAAAAAGATTAATATTTTGCTTACACAACTGCATGAAAAAACAGTGCAAACATGAACCGTTTTGTGAGCATCATATTTCCTCACATAATGTCCAGTCTCTTAAAAACACAACAACATTCTTTAGTGTGACCATACTTATCGTGCTGTTCTGCTACACATCAAACGTGATGATGTAGGAAAATGAGTAACAGTAAAAAATCTTAACTGCAGCATTTGAGACAAGAAACCAGGCGTTGACCAGGGTGTTTGCCATTATTGAAGGAGAAATCCTGAACTTTGGCTTCAGTTACATGATGCAAAATGTATAACTTGGAGGTAACTCACTCGCTCAAATTGTTTGACTGGCAGGGTTGCTCTTGCATGTGGATTTCTCTACACTGCTCTACCTTTGATCAAACATCATCACATGGAGAGCTTCATTTCATGTGTTCAGCCTCAGCTGCCATGTTCTGACTATAACAGACCTGAGAAACTGTTAAACCTCAGAAGTCAGATACTCATAACACATGTACATTACAGGAAAAGTTTACCCAAAAACACAATGTCTGTCATTATTTATGCAACCTCTTGCCTTTCAGTACCTGTATTCAGTACCAGTAACTCTTACAAAAGGATTACAAAAGAAGATATTTTAAGAAAGGTCTCAGATGTTTTGTGTCATACAAGGGACATAAATAGGTGTCACTGTTATTTGATTACCAGTGTACTTAAAATATCTGCTTTTTATTCTCCCTTTAACCCTCTTTGAGTTAGAATATTTTTAAACTGAATATTTTTGAAGCACATATAGAATATTAAACATGAAAGTTTTTGAAACACAGAAAGTTTTTTTTTGTTAACATCCAGAATCGCGGCTGAAAGAGAAAATAGTGCTTATAAATATTCATAAATATGCTAATACTGACATAAATATTAATATAATAGTGACATTTTAAATTTTTGTGACATTTTCACAGAAAAAAGGGTGTGATGCCTAAAACAGGCATGAACTAGAAAAATATTGATGTATAGCACAACAATGAAGCATCTACTTCCATGGAATCTATGGGCAAAATCAGTGCCAACCCACTGGCCACCCTGCATGTAATTGCATTTCTAAGAAATTTGTAAGTAATTTCTGAGTTGGCTCCAGGAGGACTTCTCCTGTGAGTCATCAGTAGCTTGTTTGAGATGAACCTATTTTTGCATATTTTATCTTTATTCTACACCACTTTTTCTATTCAGTTCCTGGTTCTACAAAGCCTTTTCTTCAGAATTATGCAATGGGCTCAGATTGCTTAGTTGGCCCAATGTGTTGTAATTGGCTAACAGCCTAGTTTTTGTTGTTCTGAAATATCATGTTGACATGGAGGGGGGTTTATTCATATTATCAGTATCATGACATCACAATCCAAGAAGAAGAGAGCTGTAGTTCCTTCCAATCTTTTCAATTATTTGGTGATCCTTGTTCATTGTGTCATTATAATTTGCTTGGTAATTTTTTTTTAAAGATTGCATGAGTGCCTTCTTTGTTTGTGTAATGTTTACTGTGCCAATCCAGAGTAATTGCTGGCCCCTGCCTGGCCACCCCTATGAAATATTTCTAGCTCACTGACCTGATCTCACAGGAAAACCTAACTATAAAAGCAAGCATGGACGTCCACCCCTAACCCGTAACTTTTATTAGGCGAAAACAGATGGAACAAAAATGTACAATGAGATCGTCTCAGGTTACGTATGTAACCCTGGTTCCCTGAGGGGAACAAGACGCTGCTTCGAAATGCTATAGGAACGTCTTCAGCATTTATAGCTATTTATAGCGAATCGCATCCGAAATCCAATAGCTTATCGTCTGTTTGGTAGCGGGGAGACCGCACTTAGGGTTTCCAAAGCAGACAAAAAGTTGATCAGCCTTCCTCCACAGGGCAGTTCTGTGGACATAAGTGTCCAGTGCGACATGATTAAGCTTCTCCTGGTCATGCTCCCTAAAGGGAGGAGGACCAAAGGCCTGAAGCACGACTGGCCGTAGTACAGTAGAAGGTACTTTAGAGACATAACCCAGTCTCGGATATAAAAAGGCTTTGGCCAGACCAGGTGCAAAGTCTAAATAAGCAGGTGCTACAGAAAGGGCCTGAAGGTCACCCACTCTCCTTAGAGAAGTGATGGCCAACAGAAATGCAGTTTTAATTGATGAAAGATGATCAGAAATATCCTCAGTGGGTTTGAAAGGTGGAGCACAAAGAGCTTCAAGTACTACAGCCAGGTCCCAGGGAGGGACACAAGATCGTACCTGGGGCCTTAGCCTCAGTGCACCTCGGAGGAAACGTGTAACCCAAGGGTGTCTACATATAGAACATCCACCTAACAAAATGCGGTAAGCAAAAATACCTGTTGCTATTTGGGGTTGATTGCTTCGTATATTGACATAATTGCATTCAGCATTTCGGTAGTTAAAACGTGTTTTGGTGTTGTTGTAATTGAAGTGTGTCTTGTTATTAGAAAATGACACTTACGTTGCTCGTTCACACAGTTGTTTACACTGTCACAGTGTTTTATTAATCAAGAGCCATTCACGCGCTATTGACCTGTATACTGTTAAATAATAATAGTCAGTGGTCAGCTGTTTTCACTCAGTTACTCAAGCAGTTACGTACTTAAGTGCAGCCATAGCACTGACGCGGTAGCATCAGCCCTCGTGTGTGGCCCTCCTTGTGTGAAGACCTACTTGGGTAAAGACCATTGACTCTACCTGTGCGACTCCACCGAGCAAGTACACCGTCAAGGCACTTAAGTATCATTTTATTTATTTCTTATACTAACTTACAATCATTCAAATGCTTTTCAACCAATATGGTATCCCACCACATTCCTGTCCTCTGCACTGGGCATCGCCCCCATACCACATACAGAATGCACCCTCTCCTACCATCGCCCTATTTGTTCCCTCTCCCCTCCACCTTTGCCTCTCTCCATAGGTCTCTGGAATTGTCAATCAGCAGTCAACAAAGCTGATTTCATTTCAGCCTTCACAACCCAGTCAGAACTGAACATACTTGGCCTGACTGAGACATGGATTCGTTCAGAGGACTCAGTCACCCCCACCGCCCCACCAAATGTCTGATGTCCTGCGTGAACACCAAACTCAACTCAGGGCGGATGAGAGAAAATGGCGCAAAACCAGAGAGCCTGCGGACCTTAGTATTTATCAATCTTTACTATCCTCTTTTTCCACACATATTCACCATGCTAAAACCACATTCTACACTAACAAAGKTAACAATACATCTGATACACACAAGCTCTTCCGAATCTTCAACTCCCTCCTCTGCCCCCCTCCACCTCCACCAACACCCTCCTTATCAGCCGACAACTTCGCAGACCTTTTTACCAACAAAACGGCAGCAATCAGCAGCCAATTTGCATCACCCTCATCCCCAGGACCCGACCTACCCTCACTCAACTCTCTACTCACCTCCTTCTCTGTACTTACTGAGGCTGAGCTCTCCAGACTTCTGTCCTCCCACTACATGCTCACTTGACCCAATCCTCTCCCACCTCCTACAGAACATGACAACTCCACTAATACCATCCCTTACTCACCGGCACTTTTCCTACTAAATTTAAACAAGCTCTGGTCACCCCCCTGCTTAAAAAACCTACACTTGACACCACTACCGCTAACAACTACAGACCGGTCTCATTTCTCCCCTTCATTGCAAAAACAGTAGAACGAGCTGTGTTCAACCAGACATCATCTTTCCTTACGCAGAAAAACCGGCTAGACGACAGGCTTCAAGAGCAACCACTCAACAGAGACTGCTGCTGTCCATCACCGAAGCCCTGAGGAAAGCAAAAGTGGAGTCCAAATCCTCCTTGCTCATGCCAGTAGATCTGTCTGTAGCCAGATCCTCATCAACACTGTTTTCGCTGGGAATCCAAGGAACGGCACTATAATGGTTTCGTTCCTACCTCTCTGATAGATCCTTCAGGGTGTCACGGAGAGGTGAGCTATCCAAACCACACCACATGGTCACTGGGGTCCCTCAAGGATCAGTCTTTGGCCCACTGTTCCTCTCCATCTACACAACATCACTAGGTCCTATCATACAGTCACACGGCTTCCAATACCACTGTTATGCTGATGACACTCAGATTTTCTTCTCTTTCCACCCTGATGATCCCACAGTATCGGCTAGCATATCAGCCTGCCTGGAAGACATCTCGGTCTGGATGACAAATCATCATCTTCAACTCAACCTAGCAATAACTGAACTGCTGGTCTTTCCAGGTCACTCATCTCCAGACAGTTGATATGCCAGGAAAGCTGGTGACCTCTCCAAAGACCCTGGGCCAGGCGGCCACTCAAGACCGCCCCCCAACCGGTAAGGGATGCATTGGTTGCTAGTGTGACACGGCGACAGCGAGCTCCCAATACCAGGCCCTGAGTAAGGAAACAAGGCCTCTAGTGAATTCTGAGTGCATTGATCCAAGCCCTGTAAAGAGATTTCTGCAGGGAAGCTTCGATCAGATTTTTCTAATAATGTTTGCTGATATTGGCAAACACTGGAGGGAGCCAATGTTTGAGGCTGCTGCTTGGTCAGCCTTGCCACATTGCCATACATATTGGAGGCAGGAATTAATATACGGGCCGAGTATGGCTTTCCCCAGGATCTACACACCTCGGTGTGGAGATTCTTAAAAAAGGGAAGGCTCCTACGTGGAGGTGCAGACTGGCCATGTAAGAAACGTTCATCTAAAAGACTTTGTAGTCCAGTCTGCTGCTTGGTGGGCCAACTGATGTTTAATTTGGCCACAGCATGAGTAATAACCTCCAACAGCTCCTCAAACCGTGGAGAAACAGGGGGCTCCTCAACACTCTCAACCTCCAGTTCTTCTGTGGAGGAGAGGTGAAGGGATGAGCCTTCCCCCTGGGGGGAAGTAACCGCAGTGCGGGCTTCCGAACCCAGAGAGAGAGCAGAGGACCTAACGGGTGAGGAACGAGATAGGGCAGAGCCCGTCTCAATTCCCTCCATTAGGTCTAACTGTAAACGCCACAAATGCATCCTCGGACCAACACCGCAGGAAACACTGGCGAAGGCTCCCTCCTCGAAGAGAGCCCTCCGGGAGTGAAGCATGCACATTGACAGGCACTCACAGTCCACACAGTCAGCCCCCTCGAGAGCTGACTGGGCATGCCTCGCTCCCAAACAGACAACGCAAAGAGCATGTGTATCACCACCCGTAATGAAATGCGGGCAGGGAGGAACACACGCTCTAAAACACTGCTGCTGCACTTTACACCCCCTTGTCCTTCCCTGTGCCTTAGGCATTTAACTTAAATGCTTTCCCTAATACTTTGAGAAAAGGATAGAGGGAGAGACAGATTTGACAAACAATATGACACAGAGCGCTTCGCTGAATGACTGAAGCTGCCGGCGTGCACAAACGCACATGCTTTTATAGCTTCCTGGTCGTGACGTCACCCCGCCTGTGATGTATCGCCCCCCGACTGGATGATTTGACACGTGATTCAGAGCCTATAAATGCTGGAGGCGGTCCCATAGCGTTTCGACGCAGCTCGAGTTCCTAAAAGGGAACGTACAAGTTCATTAAATCGCTAAAGCTTAAACGTTATGAATTGCCATGAGATTGTGTTGGTTTGTATGAGACATTTTTAAACCGTATAAGGATAATTACAACTACAGACAGTGGTCAACAAAGCACCCTTTGCTTTCAGGCTGGAATAGGTTGTAGCTAAGTCGTTTAGTAATTTAGAGTTTGTGTCTTGTTGGATAAGATGAACGTATCTAGAATTAAGACCGCCTTTCAATCCATTAACGGTCCTAAAGCCAGGGACTGGAACTAGATTAGTGACACTGTCCAGCTACATCAATTGTAACAGGAAGTGAAACTGGATCAATATTTTGACTGGATCAACAGACAGACACAGAAGAAGACTCAGAAGAGAGCAAACACAAGAACAAGAAGAGCTGCAATGGGACTCAGATGTGTCAGGAATAGAAGCAAGATTAGCCACCAGCCTGGGATCTGCCTTCACAAGACTAAGACTCAAAACAGAAGCAGCTCTGATGGTACTAGAAACAGTATAAGCCATCATGACAAAACTACAGACAGCAAACTCAGGATTGGACTTAATGGGGTCTTGCTCTGGAACACTATTTTATATTCAGAAAGCCAAAGTATGCTAAAACAGATTTTGTTAACAAAAACGAATGATACAAATGATAGTTGACTTAATTGCAAATGAATAATAGATAGTTGACATGTAGTTGCAAAGTTACTTATAGTTAGCAAAATGTGCTATAATGCTAAAGTGATTAGCCTAACGTCTGAACCCAAAACATTTAATGAATTGTGATTTATATGCATGTTTTTGGAAAACAAATACTAATAAAAAAGCAGCAGGCAATTACGAGGCCAAGCCCATCAACAGCACTAAGAGAAGCATTTGTGGACATCTGTGAAGTTGAGAAAAATAAAAATAGAAAAAGAGGTTAAAGAAAACATAGGTAAAACCCATTAACAACACAATAAAGTGATTTATAACTTTTGGCCAATAGGTGTGCTGTCACCAAATTTGTATGAGGTGGTCAGGATGTTGTGACAGTGACGCCTACAAAAGTTCAAGTCAATACACAAAAGTTTAGCAAAGATACAGCCTGAAGTCTATTGCATATGCATGCTGTCATATTTCAGTGACATGGTCTAAGAAAACAATTTGAGCAGTTTTTTGTTGTTGTGAGTGTCTCGGACAAATTCTGTAGGAGTTTGATAAAGTAGGTTTTCAAGCTAATTCAAACTGGCAGACAGAAAGTAACATTGACTTTGACGAATTTGGTATCATAGTACTCCCATGAGCCAAAGAATCTAAAAAAAAGAAGTTGCATAACAAAATCACATTTTGTAAGCATTTTTGTAAATTTTGTTATATCTTTTGACCACAAGGTGGTGCTGGGCCAAAATTTGGCAGGTCACCTCAGAATATGGTAATGTTGAACCACATAAAGTTTCATAAAAATGTGCAATTGTGTTTGTGAAATACTGCATTTTACAACAAAACTGAAAATGGGTGACACCCAAAATGGCCAACCATGTATAACAATGGATTATCAGATATTGTTTGACTTGGCATGCCTCAAGTAATCTAAATAATAGTATGGTCTAATCATTTGGTCTATAAATATACACAATATTAGCCTATTTGCATAATCTGTTCAATTTTACTGACAATATTCAACTTTCATGTCTCTGTAAAACAGCTTTAAAACAAAATGTATTGTGAAAAGCAGTATACAACAAATGTGAAATGAATTGTATTGAGTATTTATAATGTTAGGTATGTGATATAGAGAGATAGTTATGACAAATAGAATGTTATGACTGCTGTGTGTGTGCAGTTGTACACCTTTCTTTGTGAGAACCAGTGTGAGCTGTTAGACCATCGGAGTGAGTACAAAGAGGAGAGTTAAGGCTTGGTTTTAGGGTTAAGGTTAGAATTAGGTTAAGGTTAGGTTTATGGTGAGGGTTAGGCATCTAGTTGTGATGGTTAAGGTTACGGTAAAGGGCTAGAGGTTGCATTGTGCCAATGAATGTCCTCACAAAGATAGCTGTACAAACGTGTATGTGTGTGTGACTATAAAAGCTAGAACCATGAAAATGAAGACATATTTTAACATATGTTCCAGATAATGAGGCTTTGCCACTAATACTGTCTGTTTCAATGCACAACATAGATGTACACTCTAAAAAATGATTCAAGGGATCTGTTACCACTACATAATTTAATACTTTGTTGTAAATTAAAAATTCTAAATTGTTGATTTGATTAAACCTTTTAAGTTACCAGCATTAATTTAATGTGTTGTCATGACAGAATAATGTTGATAATTACATCAGCCTAATAATGTGTGTAATTTAAAAGTAAATACATGTGTTGCTTAGTTTAAATCAATATTTAAGTTTTAGCAACCCAATGAAATTGGCTTGATAACTTAATTTTTCTACACCAATTGAGTTAAGGATTCTAAGCTCCTCCCGCACTTAACGATCCTGGAACAAGTTCAGACATGTTTTAGGCTGCCGATTGTTTTAGGCTACATTTTAAGGTGAGTAATCTGCGTTTTATTAAATTTACAAATAAATGTTCTCTTTTTAACTAGAGGTTTAGCTACACCTTGTAATACAGTTGATGTTAGCAGTGTAATTTGACCAGAATAGCAGTGGATAAAAATGTAAAAACTTAAAAAC
>JAZGTK010019869.1:0-11212 GCA_036877625.1 Ambastaia sidthimunki
TATGTGTATATATATGTATGTATGTGTGTATGTATGTATGTATGTATGTATGTATGTATATATGTATATATATATATGTATATAGATGATGTGTATATACATCACGCATATACATATACACATCATTTATGTGTGTGTGTGTGTGTATACCTAGCATATGTATATGCATATATACATGCTATGTATCTATGTATATATAAACCAAGAAATGTAGAAGAATCTAAGGCATATAGTTACCTGGTTCCCTCAACATCATCTATAGTCTCAGGCAGACACTTGCCCCGTGTTTCAGGTAGTTGATAAGCCACCAGTGCAGTACAGAGTGAAAGACAAGACAGGATGACATTACTGGATATATCGTCCAATAGCAGGATCAGAGGGGCCACAGACACACCCAGACGAGCCAGGAAGGAGTTATAGCCCATCCCGTTTTGCCTACAGTCAGCACAACAGGTATAAACTGACTGCAAATCCAGTGTTATTCTATAATGGCATCAGTATCTTAAAACTCGCCTCTCTACCACCGTGTATGTTTGAAGCATAACATTGCTGGTAACTTTATGTACTTAAAGTGAAATAAAGAAAAAATGCTATTTCCAGGGAAATAACACTCGACAGCTCAAGTAATATATAATTATTATAAACTTATCGGAGCGAATCAGGGTAAAGTAAGGAGACCGTTTTTGAAAACTGATTTGTCATGCACTTGTTTAATAACTGATTTTTTGTTAATTTTTAACCCATAAAAGTTACGCATTGCTGCTTTAAACTCTTGGATTTTCCATCATACTGCTTTTCTGCCACCAGGTGTCAGTGTGAGACCAAAAAGACTGACAGGTCAGTCAGCGCAACATAAGCACTACATTGCTAAATACATATTTATGGTTAAATAACACGTGTTTCTAAAACTACATGGGGTTAGATACATACCTGACAACAGTGGGATAAAGCTCAGAGCTGAACAAAATGATTGTGCCAAATGATGTACCAGAGAAACCTCTTCCCAGCACTGCTATTATTGTACGAGCAACTGTCTTATCTGAGTGGCACAGAGAAAACACTGTAGCATTACGTCATGTGTTAGAAACATGTGCTAAAACATGTAAGACAGTTTAACAAAGAGGGAAACTGATCACATCCGTCAAAGATCAGCTAACAGGGAACGTTCTCAGAACATGAACGTTATATACCATTTACATTTCAAATACGTTATTCCTAAGTTGTTAGTGGAACGTTTTAAAAACGTTACAGAATAAAAACATTTGAATAATGCTCTTGAACAATAACGTTAATAAAGCATCTAACAAATTGGACGTTTCCACATTCACAACTTTTAAAATACCATTTTTAACATTTGTTACTTACTAGGAATGTTTGGGGAAATGTTCCTACAACCTACAATTGTTAGCTGGTAAGCTGCAGGTCTCTCACCTCTGGATATGAATATGTTAATCATAAGGCAGATTCCAACCAATAGCAGAGAACCAGCCTCTGTTTTGCATCTTCCAAACTTCTCCAGCAGATAATAGATGCTCAGTTTAGCTGGAACCTCAATGGCTCCATATACAAACTGAGTGAGGTATATGTTTAGCCCAAAACCTGTGATGTTAAGGCTTATTCCATAGGAAACAGTGGCAACTGAAAACCTGACAGTGGAAAAAAAACTCATCAGCAGTAAATTCTGGGTTTTGTAGGTTTTTATGTGTCTGAAACATTTGACAGTTTGCTACACACCAGGTGATTCCAGTAAGTAAAGCCAGTCTCCTCATCTTAGGAGTTCTGACCAGATCCAGGTACGAATATTTCCTGTTTTTTCTGTCAGTAACTATGATCTTAGCCAGGTGCTACAGAAAAAGAGAGAAACAAATGTCTTAGGCTGTGTGTTAGCAAAGCATCCAATTTATGATGAAGTAATAGGAGCAAAACAGAAACACATCAATAAGAAAATATTAATAAAAAGGAAAAAACTGTAGATAATGTAAAATGTGGCTGGGCAATATGTAAAAAGTCCATTAAATTCAAATAGATCAAATAGATCATGAATATATTATGAATTATGAAAATATTGCCCAACCCCAGTTGACATTTCACATTTCATTCTGGAAATTAATTGGAATTCTCTCACCTCAGCTTTTATCCCGGCCATAACTTCCTCTCTGTGGTTCATAACAGCACATTTATGAAGATAATAATGAGCTTTATCCACCTTCCCATTGGCCATCAGCCAGCGGGCTGACTCTGGAACCCACCTATAAATATATCACTACAATTTATGCATTTGGCAGATTTACAGTGTATTCAGTGTGTACATTTTATCAGTATGTGTGTTCCCTGGGAATCAAACCCACAACTTTTGTGCTGCTTATGCAGTCTCTACCAACTGAGCTACAGTAACACAATGTGCATGTATGTGTCTGGAGATGGTGTCTTTGTATGATGTCATTCAAGCAAACTGATATACTGTACTGTGTTTCTGTGATCTCTGCTTAGGACTTATTTAAACTCACCACCACGTGATAATTGAAATAATGATGGGCAATGAGGTGGCAATGGTCAGCCATCTCCAGTCTCGAATGCAGTACGCAATCAATGCTAAACACATGGTGCCAAATGTCCAGGACATGCAGTCAATCACCCCCACCAGTCTCCGGTGCTCGATGCTCACCCACTCCACATCTGATTAAAGAATGCACATATTCTCTTATTACTTAGCAACACTTAGCAACAGGGACGCTTTTTTAGAACCACATTAATTTGCAATATCTAAACACCAAATGAGAAAACTGATTTTAAAGAGTGCAATAAAAGGACTGAGACAGGAAGACACTGAAATCAAAACACATTAAGTTTTTGCGTTTCCTGGGAATCAAACCCATGACTTTGGCACTGAGATTAGCTGAGCTATAGGAAAGCTGATGAAAACATCACAGTGTTTCTCACTGAGTACAGAAGAGATGATGACGATGCCAGTGATGGTAAATCCAGTGAGAAATCTCAGCACTGCAAACATGATGAAGGAAGAGGAGAAAGCACTGGCCACTGCAAAACTCATTCCTGATATATACGACACCAGAAGCATCGGCTTACGACCATATCTGTTTAGAAACACGTGTTTGCATTTAAGGATAAAAACTGCAGAAAAGATCTGTCAACAGCTTTGCACATTTATTATAACTGCATAATGTTAACAAGCTGACATGAATTTTGAACCGTTAACTAGTTGAATTAATCTGAAACAGATTTAATTGACTAACATGGCACTCAGGCTTCCAAAAGCAGCAGCTCCAAACATGACTCCAATGAAGAAGATGGTGGCTGTCAGTTTATTCATTGCTCTTTTGTCACACACTAGATCCCACTATAAGACAGACAGAGAGTGAGTTGGATCACAGCTGGAGAAAAGTGTGTAAGCAAAAGATACATTGTCATGCATTTTCCAAAGATATACTGTAGGTGAAGCAGTAAAACTGTCTACCCACCTGTGTGGCCAGAGTGCTGATAAATGTACTGTTATCATATTCCCATCCATTCTGACACTCCACTACAGGAAGTTCTGTGGCTCTGGAGGAGTTTAACAGCAGTTGGAACTGAGGATGGGAGAACATGTGACAGGAACCAGGAGTCCCGTCTTCCTGTGTTGGAATACTGACAATCAATCTCTCCTCCAGACTCAGATTCCTAAAGATTCCATCAGTATCCAGAGAGCTGATGTCACAGTGGTGAGATGGGATGGAGGCAATAAAGTTGCTCAACAGGAAATGACAAGCAAGACTAAACCGTCCAAGAAAATTGATGAACAGGATCATTATCTGGAATCGTCCGAATCCATTAATCTCTGAAAGAAGATCTTCAAACTTCATCTTTGCGCTCTGCTCTGCTGGCTGCTCTCATGCTCTCATTATTTTATCACAGTCAAAACAATCCAAAGGTAGAAAATGGTTAACGGTGGATGTCTGAACCTTTAGTAAAAAATAAACCTTCTGGTTGAAACTTTACATTGTAGATTATAAACAAAAAAGAATCTGTATTCTTTTAAAAAGTTGTTTCTTGAAAAGTAACATTCAATTCTGACTATGAACAGGGAATGTTCATAACCTGTTGTTAGTGTGTGCTGCATCCATTTAGTGAATTATTGTTTTTGATTGATTTTGCAAACAAAATGAAAAGATTTGCAACTCAGTTAGCATTCGTTGTTATTGGTTAAACATAATGAAACTGAGGCTGCCAGTTTTGCAGAACATTTGTGCCCCACAGATGAGAGACAGTCACACAAATTTAAGAGGATTAGTTAATGACAATGTTTTCATTTTTGGTAACTATACCTTTAAAAAAAACTGTAAACAACTACTGTAAGACAGTTGGGCATATCTCAGTGGTATAGAGAAAAAACATGAGAGAGGCCTTCAATAGATAGTTAAAGCTGATTTAAGAGCCACACTGTTTATAGGAATCAAACTTAAAATAAATGACACTGCACATTAAACTGGTCACGTTAACTTGGCAAGAATTACACAACAGTACATGACTGTAAGATCAAAATAAATGACCACAAAACAGTTAGATGGTGTTAAGACTGGGACAAAATTAATGATTGATCTGCAACTGTGAAACATTAACAATGAAACATGAGTTGAGATGTCAGTCACGTGACATTCTTATAAATAATTGTTCTATAGCTAAAACATTCATTAAACTTTCTAAGTGACAGAAAATTTAAAGACAGGTATTTAATTTAACTTCCATCCAATTGTTTTTCTGTATGGAAAACATGCAGATGGTTTTCTGCTTTGTTTACCTGTATGAATTAGGACAGTTATGCCAATACACACCCCTGTTGTAACCAGTGTGCCCACCTGTCTGTACCTGCAACCCAGTTTATCTAAGCACAGAAAGGTTAGCAGTTTTGATGGCAACTCTATGGCACCATAAATAAACAGCCAGTAGCACTGATATTCCTATCAGGTCCATACAGGTTTGAATCTTTATTTATAGTCACATGACCATGGCCAAGAGAATACGTTTCTACAACTCATTTAAAGAGAATACGCTGTCTTTGGTGACAGTTAGGGTAGGCTGTGCTACTTGCACAGTTTATTAACAGAGGTCATGTTCAGGTAAAGTTGGAGCTGTCCGTGGTGCTATAATACGGTTCATTGATATGAATGCTGGTGTGTTGGGTGCTGTCCATGGTGCTGTTCTTCAGAAAAGAGACAGATGGAGAAAGACTAACTAAATATACACATACAGTTTTCTGTAAGGAACAGAATTCTACTAAGGAGCAAAAGAACACATTTGTCTACATATCTAGAGGAACAGATATCTAAAACCATTATAAGATTTAGATAAACAGACTTTAAAGTTAAACAATGTGACCTACAGGTACTGATCTTTTCTCTTATCTTAAAAAGACACTGTACTAAAAGACATATCTCATGTTGTTAAGGATAAATAAATAATAAACACACAAATCATTAGTTTAAAATTAGTAAAAGTACAACATAGACAATTTAATGATATTGGAAGCTGTATTCCACACCATTACCAGTGTTGCCCCTTTTTCTAGACAAATTTCTAGATTTTCAGTCTTTTTCAACCCAAACCTCTATGGTGAGGGTGAGCTATTCCCCTTCAATATCTTCTATGGTTTGCGGCAATCTTCTGTTGTAGGTTTCAGGAAGAAGCCAAGCGATGACACCAGAAGAAATGGCCAACGTGCAGAAAATCATCTCTGGGACGTCCTCTAGAAGCATGATGAGAGGAGAAATGGAGGCTCCCAGCCGAGCTATGAAACTAGTGTAGCCAAGCCCGTTCTGCCTATAGATGTGAAAAACAGGTAGAAAAAATGAGCTTAGTGGCTTTTAAAGTGGTCTAATGGTGCTGTTTGGTAATACGGTAGAATCTGACCTCAGGACTGTGGGATAGAGCTCTGTGGTGTAGAGAAACACGGTTGTAAATGAAGCCTCGGAAAGCCCTTTACCCAACACAGCGATTACAGTCCGGGTGGTCCAGTAGTCTAAACCCATATTGACATAGAAGAGAGCACAAAGCACAAAGAAGAAAAACATTATTACAGATAACTAAGTTTCTTTTCCAGCATCTTAAGTCAGTGGCTGTGTTTGTAATAGCATACTGCCGTACTACTTGTACTATTTTAGGAGTACACAGTAGAGCATAAACCTGTAGGTGTGATGATGTTGATGAGAATACACAATCCTGTGAGTATCAGTGTGCCGGACTGACAGAGTCTACGGCCGAACTTGTCGAGACAGAAGTAGATGAGAATTTTGGCAGGCACCTCTATTGCTGCATAAATGAAATGCGTCAGATACGGATCGAGTCCAAATCCGGTGATGTTTAAACTGATGCCATAGTATGTAGATGCAACGCCGTACCTACAAATAAAAGATGAGGAACGTGCTGTAAAATATTTGAGGGTGACTTAGTAACTCATTAACTTACAGTATTAGTTATGAATCACTTAGATACAGAAGTTGAAAATGTAAACGTGCATTTGTTTATCTTGTATTACACAATATTTTCTATATAATCTATTTTGGTTGCACTGGGTAAATAAGATTTATTAAAAAAGATTTATTAAGATTTATTAAAAAGTTTATCTAATGATGTGCAAAACTACTCATAACTTATAACACAACTTCATTAAAAGCACTAAATCGAGTTCACAAAATCTACCTATAAATAGCAATTATTTCACATCGTGTTAAGTCACCAGGCTTGGATTGAAACACAAATTGAATCATTTAATCACAGGGCTTCTGTTTATTTAGCAGATCTATGCGTGCAAACTCACCACACTATGCCTGTAAACACAGCGAGTCTCCTCAGTTTTGGGGTTTTGAATAAATCTAAATAGGTATAACTGTGGTCTGGGTTATCCACAGTCACCACAGAAGACAGAGGCTGAGACAAAAGGAGAAGATGTTTTAACAGCATTATTAAAATTAGGGTGACTCTGCAGAAATACAACACAATGGTACAAAAAAATGACACTGAATACCTCCTGCTTGATCCTGGATGTAAAGTCTCGTTCCCCGTTAAACGATGCGCATTTCTCAAGATACTTGCATGCCTTGTCTGGCTTCCCATTGGCTATGAGCCACCGGGCTGATTCAGGGATCCACCTATGAAAAATCAACATTCATTCTCAGCACATTGTAGACTGGCTCTCAACACACAAGTTGGTTACAAATGGTTACATCAGAGAAACACTGTATTAGCTAAGAGCAGAAATATAGGAATGAAACTATTCCAACATTTCATTCTAGATGCAAAATTGTCTTTATCTAACCCTTCTTTATAAAAAACAGAAGCTAAGAGTCTAAAACAGGTGGAAGAATATAACATAAAGTACAAAGTACGTTATCTGTGAGAGGTCCTGGTGCTAACTGATGTCAGAGTTTTGTTGGTATTCTCGAATGTGTATTTATTGTTGTGTGAGTGAGAGAAAACATCTGTCCAGCTGGGAGAAAGGTTGTGACAGAGCAGAGGACATGACAAACACAGCACGCAATGCTGTTTCCGTACCACCAGGTGGCAACAGCGGGGAGAAGAGGCGAAGTGACAGTAATAATCAACATCCTCCAATCGGTAACCAGATATGCAAAGCCGGCCAGTAGCATGTTGCCTACAGCCCAGGAAAGACTGCCAAACACCCCGACAAATGTACGATGCTTAGTGTCCACCCACTCAACACCTACAGAACACAAACAAATAGTGTTTGGAAATCATCATTAAATTATCAAAGTTTTTACAAAGAAGTTAAAAGCAGCTTTTGCCCTTGAAAAGAAAGTAAACATCTTCTGTGGAAAACTGTAGTTTTCAGGTAAATGTCCTGAAACCAAAAGACTGATTGAAAATATATATATTTTTTACTTTATAATGTTTATCTGCTTGTTTTAGAATCTGTTGGTGTTCAGATAAAATGAGAAAGAGGCAGAGAGATATTACTATGCTTTAGTAATGTAAACATGTCACCTAACATGCCAAAAAAGTTATTAAAATTTGATGAATCTCAGAAAGGTGATATTAAAACACTGAAGAGAAAAGAAAGACTTACTGAGCACAACTGAAATGTTGCTGATACCCGTCAGTGCAAGTCCGGTTAGAAAACGGAAGGCAGCAAACATGATGAAGTTACTGGAGAAAGCGCTAACAACACTGAACACTATAGATAAGATGTAGGACAACAGCAACATATTTTTACGGCCATACCTAAAAAAAAAAGCACATAGCTATATGTAATATAGAGCTTTACATTCATACAAATGCTGATTACAGACTGGGCCATTGAAGTGTTCAGAGCCCTCATCTGTGAAACTGCTAAACTTAAAGCACTTGAGTGTGTTTGTAACTATTGTCATAATGTAAAATAAACAGTGAAATATATTACATTAATATTTTATAGTCTGAGAGTGTTATCATTTTTTTAAAGTGGTGATTGTTTCTGTCTTACTTGTCACTCATTACTCCAAAGAACACAGCTCCAAACATGACACCCACAAAAAATATGGTTGTTGATGCTTTGGCCAGTCCCTTCTTGTCACAAACTAAATCAAACTAAAAGAAAACAGTGGATGAGAAAGTCAGTAAGAGATAGCGAGAGAGAGAGAGAGAGAGAGAGAGAGGGTGACACTGACAGTCATGACCTCACCTGTGTGGCCAAAGTGCTGATGAATGTACTGTTATCATACTGCCATCCATTCTGACACTGAACTATGGATAAATCTGTGACACTGGAGGAGTTTGACAACAGGTGGAATTGTGGGTGGGAGAACATGTGACAGGAAGCAGGAGTCCCGTCTTCCTGTGTTGGAATACTGACAGTAAGTCTCTCCTCCTGACTCAGATTTCCCAAAATTCCCTCAGCGTGCAGATGGCTAATGTCACAGTGGTGAGATGGGATGGCACCAATAAAGTTGTTCAACAGGAAATGACACGGGACTGTGATGCGAGGTATGACCAGCAACATGACCAGTGCAATCTGGTACCGCCCAAACCCATTCGCCTCTGCCAGAATGCTCTCAAATTTCATCCTGACCTGGAAAATCAATCAATCAGTTATCAATTAATGGTCAATTATTGGACCTCACAGGTAATTAAACACCAAAGCTATTCTTTGTACTAATAACAACACTAAACTAACTTAAATTATTATTGTTTAAATTATTTTATAGACATTCAAATATGGGTCTTTTACTCCAGTTACTGTGCTGTTGAAGTGACCTCAGTGACCTCGGGAACACTGTGTTCCAGTACAAACTCTTTTAAGTCCATTCCTTCACCCTACATTAGCCTCATAGCAGGCATTAGACCACAGGAGGTACAGCACTCTGTTTGAACACTGAACACAGCTGTAGAGACACACACCAGCTGGACTTCACAGAACCCGTCTTATCTGCAATATTGGTTACTGCTTGGAAAAGTATTTGCTCAAATTATGGCATTGTTCTGCGGACTCTCTATTTGTATTATATTAACTCATTCATTGTTTGATTTGCTTATCCTCTCAAAGTATCTTTTTTTCCTTTTCAAGTGAATATAAAATGAACCAGCACTTTTGGTGCATAGCCATTCTATATAAAAGTCAATATATTCATTCAACAGTAACAATACAAACCAATATTAATCTAAAAACAATCCACTAGAGTGATCAAATCACTGATATCATTGATTCAGAAATGTAAGGCTTGAAAGTACAAGCCACATCACACCAATAAAACAGACAGCTATTGTATTTGCTGGAGTCTGTTTCTTTGCTTTTTTAACAGCAAAACTAACATTTTCTAGCAGGTAAAAGACACTCACCTATCTCAGATGTTCTCAGTTGATAAGCAGAATCAAAGACAGTCAGATTAAGAGTAAAGACAGTGCTTCATAAATAAATACTAAATGAAGCCCCTCCTCAAACATTTGGCCCCTCTTCCTCCCCGTTTCTGTCTCCTACAATCACAAACTCAAGAGCAGATGTTATAATTGTTGCAATTTCAATTAACTGACCGCTAGGGGCGCCTAAAAACAATTTGGGTCTCAGTGAACATATTGTACCACGAAAATTAATGACAGAAATCACTGAAAGTTATTCAATAATTAGCACACGGAGTACAAAGTAGTTTTAGTTGCTTTACTGTCAGGCCACAGAATTGCAACAGAATTCAAACTTTAAATAATCTATAAAGGAGGTGTTTCAACAGTTGGTTAGATTTAGTGAAAGGGTAACAGATTAGTGCACATCATTTTGCCCTTTATCCTTGAATCATTCATAGGGACACTAAGATCAGGTTGCATGCTAATGTATTGTGTAGTTTTGTAGGTTTTTAGATCAGAGATGTTATGATTACATAGTGTTCTGGAAACAAAACATTCAGATCTGATATTCAGTTAAATATCAACAGACCGGTGTTTGCATTTCAAACAAATTGCACAGAAATTACAGTACGTCTTAGATTTAAAAATCAATCGTGTGTTTCAGCTTTGTCTCAGCCTCTGATCAGTCTGGATAAAAGAGAACAAACTAAATCAGTGATGGAACATCTTTTTATTGAATGCATCGTTAATTTGTGGTAAATTTTAGTTGTATAACTCAGAAAGGTTAGTCAATCATGATTCATTAAACTCACATTCATGCAAATTCTCTCTGTGTTTATGGGCACGAAGTAACACACAGAGTACATTTTGTCTCCATTCCTCTTATGTTGATGGTGTCCAGAGCACAGAGAGTCCTCGGGAGTTGTCACAGGTGGAACATTCTGGAACATATACTGCAGAATGTGTTTTCCCGTTATTTCATGCAATGGTTCTGCAGCCCAAAACTCAGCCTTTAAGTTAATGTGCACACACACATATGCAGAACTCACAAATAACACTGGCCGGTGTACAAATGACAGCCTGTGTTTCTTCTGTAACAGTCTATGGGGTTCCAGTCCAAGCACAGGACAAAAAAACAATGACAAGAGCAGGCTTGTAGAAACTCTGAGATAGCACCTTAGTCATTTAAACTCCATCAGACGACCTACATCGACTTGAATACATGCTGCAGACACTGATTTTAACAGGAGTCACAGTACTCTGTAAATTTTACATCCTACCTTACATTTACAAATTACAGACATGCTGTCTTTACACAATACTGCTTCCTGCTTTTAATTCTCCGATCACTCTGTGGAAAGTGTTTACATACCAAGGAAAATTCTAC
>JAZGTK010019870.1:0-11211 GCA_036877625.1 Ambastaia sidthimunki
CATCATCATCATGTACCCTGATTCTGCCATTTATCTCATTCATTCATCCGTAAACACACACATCCGATTTCTCTGCAGGACACTGGCCCAAATATTTTCCTATTGAGATGCAATTACCCAGAGAATGTTAATGAATGGTTAGAATTGAATTTTAATTTGTAAAAAATGAATAAAACACAAAGATGGTGTTTTACAGGGATGTACACGTTCCAGTTTAATCTGTTAACATAAGTAGAAATGTCAAACAGAACATCACGTTAACTTATTATGCGTAGTCTATCTTATATGACAATTCTATGTTCAACTCCAGGAGGCAACCGTGGTACACTTGCCCTGTTGACTTTCATTATGTGTGCATGACTAAACACGTCTTTGTGTTTTGTGGTAATGAAACAGAGGCTATCAATAGTGTGTGTCAATCAAATTTTAACCATTTACCTTTTGAATATATTAGAATCTGTTGTACATGACCATTGTTTCTCATCTATACAAAATTAAGAAATCTTTTTGATGAATTTTTCTTGTGATTTTTTTTCATTGCATATAAATTATATATAAATTATAACTACACGCCTCAAAGGCCAAGATCTGTCCAGGTCATGAAATGAGAAATAAGTTACTACAATTAATGTAATGTAATTTTTCTTGCTTTATTGATAGAGTCTTGGAAACTCGCAGCGTGAGTATGACAAGCAAGTTCTTTTGTACAGTATCCGAAACCAGCTACGATTCCGCAATAATCTAGGTAAGATGTAGATTAATAGAGAAATATTTTACTTTTCTCTTCCACAACTGATAGACTATCATTCATTCTAAAAATGTGCCAAGCTGTCTGTATTTCCTACATTATCTTTGGCTTGCACTTGCTTGGCACACATTGAAGATCTTGTTAGTAGATTGTTAAACTATTTCTTGTTAGTAGAAAAATTTTGATCACAGCTCTAACTGTGTGTATTTTTTTAAACGCTGTAAAAACACTGTTCTCTAACAGTCAGACATGTGAAGAAGGATGAGCGCAAGTATTATGAAGAGTTGTTGAAGTACAGCCGAGATCATTTGATGCTGTACCCCTACCACCTGTCTGACATCATGGTCAAGGGTCTGCGGGTCACCCCCTTCTCCTACTACATTAGCATCATGGAGGTTTGTTTAAACTTTTAACTGATGTTGTAGTAATATAGATATCTTAACATTTTGGGCAGATTGGGGGGGTGGGGGGGTTATGCATCCAAATTATGCATGCTAGCCTTAAACCATCATTGCTCACCTGAGTACCATGGGGTTAATGTGTTGGACCACGTGTGCCAACCACTAGGCCACTCCTCTGAAGTATATACCCGATATATAGTATTCTCTTACAGCAGTCCCAACAAACTCTGTTATGCAGTTCAGCCTCCAGTTATCACGGATCCTGTGAAATATACAACATACTTTAGACTCGGGCTGCCTTCCAAGCAATGGGTGTTTTATTGGTCTAGTCTGAAAGCACACAAGTGTTTTTTCCTGTAATAATAGTTGCGGTAGAAAGGTATTGTGCACCCTATTATTGTCACTCTATTGTTGAAGTTCTGCTTTTGTTGAAGTTCTGCCAGGCAGGTGCTTTTGGGGATCAGATAGTGTTTTATGAGGACTACAGTATGACTCATACACCTCATAATATAGCTGGAGAATCAAGGGAAAAGTTGGCAGTGAGCCTGCTTACCATATTATGTGTAGACTGAATTGCAACATGGTCATCTTGTGTCCTGTAAACCTTTTGTGTTGGCGTACTGATAAACTGCTGTAAATCTATTCTGTGATTGTTATAATCTGTGATCCACCTGTAGGTCTTCACTTGATGTTAAAGAGGAGCAAATGAAACACTTATTTTATCAATTGTAAATTAAATGTTAGCATTGTATATTTATTTGAATACCTTTACAAACCAGCATGCTTTGGAAGATTTTGTACACAGTGCATTACTGGTCTTTTTCATTTGAAGTACATGACAATACAAGCAGTTACTTCACCATCTTTATTACAGGACCAGTTTCTGTGAGAATTTTTTCTTTTTATTTAGGACATCATGAACTGTGAGAAGAGTTATGATTCGCTGCCCAACTTCACTGCTGCTGACTGTAAGTTCCCTCCCTGTCTGAGCAGGGATTTGTTATTTGCTTCTGTTGCTGACTGCTCATGCACACTAACAAGGCCACAAGACACAAGAGACACTCCAGCAATGCTCATTCAAACTCAGTGCCACTGAACTGCTCTGACCACTGAAAGTAAATCTTTTAATAAAAGCACTTTGCTGTTGGGTTAAAAGAAAATTAGTTAAATTAAGTGCACTTGTGAATCTACACATTTCAAAGATGCAGTATTGATGAAAGTTAACAAAGAAAACCTTATTGTACATGGAGTGGGTCACCTCATGGAGGAAGACATACTGAAATAGTGGAATATATTGGAAATGTTTGTGTCACAACCGAAAGCTTTTTGTGTGTCACATACGTCTACGAGTGAGATATTTGTTCATTAGCATTGCTAACTAAGGACTGTTTGTTTTTGTGTAGTCAGCAAAACCAGGACTTACTGAGTTTAAAAAGTGTGAAAATTGAAATTACGCTGTTGATTCGTGAAACTTAATATAGTATTAGTACAATAAATATCAACAAAGAACCTTCAAATATATTGACATTTTGTTTAGTAGCATTACATGTCCACGATATACAAAATGATCTATTGTATAGAAAACATTGAGTTTCAGGTATAAAATCTGCTAGCATGTAAACGGCTAGCATGAATTTGTGTTTAGACTTTGGACTATACTCCAGCTACAGCTTGCTTATGAATGGATTATTCATTCTTTGAATTTTGCAATCACTGTGATGGAGCAATCACAGTCTGCAGGCACTTGACTGAAGAACAGTGTGAAGCCATCACATTTTGTTTGGTCTGATCTGTGGGGAAAAAATATAGCATGGGATTGTAGAACATGTTTATGTAAATATGCTTTGAAGGCTTTTCATTTGCCTGCATTTCTTATTCTTCAAATGGAAAACTTGTGCTGGTGTAATTACATCCTATGGGGATTTATGTCAACAATCTTATATGGATGTAGAATTGGGTAAAAGGCTACATTGTAATGTGACCACTCATTCATACAGTGCACGAAATTAAATTTTCATGTTTTACAGCATAAAGCCTTTAGGGGTTTTATTCTGCTTTTTTGACACTTATCAACAGAAGAACTCTTCTTTCATATCAAAGAGAAAAAAATTCTATAGCTTGGTCAAATGTATTACTTTTTGTATTATGTAAGTATAAATATTCAAGTACTTAGCACATCTAGCCACAGCAATTACTTTCTTATTCTTCTTTAAAACTGTTTAAGCTCAGTCAGGTTGCACGAAAACCACAAGTGGACAGTATTTATAAGGCATCAGTATATTCGGACATTACTATTGTTTTTTCAAAGCCATTTCCGCATGCCTTTATGCAAAAAGCTATTGCCTTGCTGGTAAACAAACATTTGCAGGTATTTTGCAGGTATTTTATTTTGCAGAATCTGTATGTTTGCCCATCCATTTCCCCCATTGTGCTGCATTCATTTGACCCTCCATCCTCACAAGGACCTGAAGCAGAGGAGCATCCCCACAGCATGATATCTTCAGAGCTGTGCTTCACAATGGAGACAGTGTGTTTCTGATAATGCACAGTGTTTGACTCATAGCAAACATAGCACTTAGTTTGATGGTCAGAAAGCCTATTTTGGGTATGTCAGACCTGGAACTTTCTTCCAGCTGGTCTCAGAGCCGCTTACATGCCTGTATTAAGAGTGGCTGTCTCTTTTGTCACTGCACTCAGGCAACAGTTGTTATATACACAGTCTCTGTAATTTGAGCAACTGACGCTTGTCTCTTGGTGGCTTCCATTATTCATACAAAATATGCAACATATACGTAACCAATCAATTTAAACCACCAGACTATACACAACTGATCTATAATTAACTGCTGTATTTATGTGATTTATTAAAATACTACAGTTAAATACTGCAATTAATTATTTTGGATTATATAATCATTATTATTTTAAGTCACTTAGTAGAGATCTGTTTTCATGTTGAGTTTTTTTATTGATCAGTGTAAAAAAGCTTTGTTGGGTTCACTGTGATCTCATGCTGTAAAACATCAAAACACATTTAAAAGGATACATTTTTACAGTAATTGTAAAAGTAAAACTGTAAAAGTACAGTAATTTTACAGTAATATTTTAATTCTAAAATGTTTTGATTGGGAAAATTGTTGGCATAAATTACAAACATTAAACTAAATTCACAAATGCACAATATAGAGCAACTCGTCCAATATAGCTGTATATAGCTGTTTATATCCAGTGTACACTCCCAGATTTAGCTCTTGTGGTTGCATGTGGGTGTTATTGCCCTGTGGCAGGGGTAACATGCGCTTTAGGTTGGGTAGACAGAAGGTAGCCAGCAGGCAATGCCTGGGTGTCACAATCTAATCTTTTCATATGAAGTGAGGCTGCTCACGCTGCCCTTCAGAGCTCACCCCACAGTTTTTGGCATCATGCCCAGCATGTAGCGGTTAAGCCTGTCCCTGTGTCATGATCCCACAACCCTGTGCCTTTGTGCGTGGGGGGGAACAGGCTGCAGAGGTTCCGGGCGGGAGAATCTGGGCCATAGAGGAATATGTCCATTGATGTTCCTCAGCACTAATACAGGTGTTATAGATACAAGATTCCATAGTTTGACAGTCATCGACATACAACATAACAGATCATGTCAGCATTCACATCTGAAGTTTATAAGTGCTTGAATAAAACAGATGTCAATACAAGATTAATACCACAGCTTAAACGAGGACATGGTGTTGACACAAAAGGCATTTGGTATTTAGAGTCTATTATGTTTATTGATCTAACTGTTTACTTTTCAGGTCTGAGGCTGCTTGGTATTGGCAGAAACCAGTACATTGACCTGATGAACCAGTGCAGGTCTTCAAAAGTAAGTTGTTCTCAATTTTATGCTGTAGATCAATTAAGACCTTGCAGATGACTTCCATATAAGCTCTCCCAGGATTTTAACATGATGTTCATTAGATGCTTCTCAAATCTGGATGGTTTCATTCGTCCCTTTGGAGATCAAAGATCTAGTCCATAGAGAGCAGCTCTTTGTACACACAGCGGTAACCTCACACTGTTGCCTAAGCAGCATCTGTCTGTGGCTAGAAATTCTTCCGGAGGAAAACGGCTCGCGATCTCCTGCCAGCAAAACCTGTGGAGATCACAGTAGAGCCGTGGTGGGTGGTGCAGACAGGATACATCACCGAGGATGACATCAGGGTGAGGTGGATTTAGTTATCAGTGTTTCTTCAGTTCAGTCCTATTTATATGGTTTTATTAAACTTTAGAGAATACATGATGAAAAATTAAGAATGTATTTTAATTAAAATGTCAGAGAGTGTATCTGATTATTCATTCAATATTCCTGGAGGTACACAAAATATGTTACACACTTGATGCAACTTAGTTTTAATGTTTTCTAGAACATTCCATTAATGGTTACTTAGTTAAAAAGTAAAAAAATAAATAAATAGAACATTAGAATAAAGGGTCAGATTATCATTCAAATAAATGTTTTCCCTCCTGCATAAAATTGTCAGAGGACAAACGCCTCCTGGTTGTTCATTTGTTCAAGTTTGCAGCTGGATCTAAACGTATGTGGTCTAAAGCTTTACTTCTATTGTGCCTCATGATTACAGATCTGCTCTGCAGCAGAGAAGGCAGCCATTGATAAGATGATAGATTCTGGACCCCAGCTGGCTGGATCAATGGAGTACAATGTGGTCCTGAGTGAGTGTCAGAGAAGCCGTTTCAGTCTGTTAGCAGGCCACCTCAATGACAAATGATTTAAAATAGAGAAAAGTCAGTGTCCTGAGTTCATTTAAGCGTTTTTCTAATACTTTACCTGCACATATACCAGAGCATCATGTCATTGACTCGTAAATATTTTTGCAGTAATGTTTACTTAACTCTGTTTGTCATACTGTCATGGATGCTGTATTTAGGCAATTTCTATCAATTTATCTGCCCCATTTTGCCAGGTTTGTACAACCGGGGCTATATATATCTTGATGTCCCCATATCAGATGACAGCTGTATATCAGGTAAGTGCTGCAGTCTATCAAATGTAATGGCAGGTTTTATGCTGTATTTGTCGGTGTTCTGGTGGGCCCCAAAGGCTGTTTGCGTGGTACAGCCCTGTTAAAAGGATTTATCTCGTTCATTCCAAGTCCCGCTCTGCCACAGACTGTATGTAACAGAGGACGAGAGCATCATTGATCCAAGAAGGATAATGGGATAATCACAAATCCATTTGCAGGAATGACAGGGAAAACATTTAGGGTACATGACTCGCCCACATGCTCCCTGTCTTTCAGTGCCTCCGCTCGAGGGGTTCGTCATGAACAGAGTCCAGGGTGATTATTTCGAAACGCTCCTCTACAAAATCTTCGTCTCCATCGACGAGCAGACTAACGTGTCTGAGGTACATTCAACATCGCTCGCACATTTTCTCTTCATGTTCTGCCTGTCTGCTCTTTAATGATTCTGGTTGTCTTTGAGCCACTTGAGTGATCTCAAACCACTTTTCTGTTTGTCATTTCAGCTGGCTAATGTACTGGAGATTGACTTGGGTCTGGTGAAGGTATGTGTCATGCGGGGTACAAAATAGAAGTCCATTTACATAGAACATTTGCTCTAAAATGGTGCGTTTATAGCTGGGAGGTGAATCCAGGATGCAAAATACAGGGCTGGAAAAACTTGAGGCAATTTTTTAGAATCCTTCGGCCTTTTGATGGGATGTGAAACGAATCATTCTTTGAATGTATGATGCAGGCCTCTGAACCTCCATTGTGTTGACACATTTCCTTTGTAGCTGTTTTGCCCCTTTTCAATATCTGACAGAAGGAAAAACAAGCTTATTCATGAGATCCATAATAAAAATCCATAACTTTCCTAATTAGGAAATGTCAAAGCTGGCTTGACTCAAAGGACACGATCTTTACCATTTAATTTATTTTAATATGGGATGGTCACATATCATTTTCATTATCTCATTGACATTTCGCTAAGGTGAATAGAATGAAATTGTTTGTTTCCTACAGTCATTTTATTAACGAAATCTGTTTAGCACAAATGATGATGACAAAGTGTATTTGAATAGATTCACAGGTGTCAGTGTTCTTGATGGTGTGATATCCCTTCAGAAACTTTGACTGTAGAAACAAGAGGCTCAGCAATAATGCAATAATGTTAGGAAATAGCTGCATGGAATAAAAAGTACTTCTCTTATCTGAACGCGAGCAGAAGTGGTGAAAAGCGCAAGCAGTCACAGTGAGCGCTGAGTCCCAGCCTCATTCAGACAGAGAGAGCAGAGCTTACCAGAGATAATGAGGCTTCATCTGCAGTTATTCCACTTCACTAATCAAGCTAAATGTGACACTCATTATAGACAAATTAGGTTGCTTGTGCTGTTTGATAGAACTTTAAACTGTAGGTCTTGTTAAATGACTAATCATGTTTTATAAACAAAATAGAATCTGATCATTTGTGGTCTAGACCTGATAAATGTTAATAATGGCTTTCTAATGTAAAATGGCTATAATTATGTATTTTATTCCCAGAGATGAGAAGAACTTGTTAATGGAGGTATTAGTATTGATATCAGTGATATTGGTCTTGATGAAGAAAAATGGCATTGCCCATCCCTGCTTAATAGAGATGGACCTGAAGCTTGAATACCTTATTTCAGAGGTGCAAAAATATTTGGTGTTATTCATTAAACAACCAAAATTATTTATAACAATTTATGTAAGAATGGTTTTAGGGACTTTTTCACTCTTCATGCATTTCATGAATTTCCAATATCTTTAAAACAGAAATTCCTGAATAATAAAAAACATTAGATATGACCATTTTAATCAACAGATCTGAAAATACAGTGTAATTTCATGCCAATTTTTAGGCACAATGAGGTAACAGAGTCTTGAGTTAAGTGATGCCCACGTCACATTTAGCCTGACCTACTTTCTCCAAGATTTCTTCAATCTTTTTCAAGAGCCAACTGTTTTATCTCCATATGAGACAGTTCCTCAATTTTCTTTGCTGTTCCGCTTCACTTAGAACCATTTTGGGATATTCTGTGACCATAAACAATTATCTTTGGAAAAACCCGGGAGTATGTATTTATTACCACAGATTTGTTTGGCCTAGCTGCGGAATGAGATTTTATGTTGTAGTTGTCAGGTGAAAAGGGGAGATGATGTTTGTAGTGTTGTGTTTTGGCAAGATATCGCTTAGATAATGTCTGTTATATAGCTTTTCCTATATGACTATAAATGATTTATACCAGTGTATGGAGGCTTTCCAAACACAATGCAGCTTGTCTGTTTCTATATAAATAAATGTGTAAACGCTTTTTATAATAGTAGTTAAAATGCATCACAGATTGTTGTGTGAATGTTGAATGAATATTGGATTTTGAGAGTTTTCTCTGTCCTGTCCCAGAATGCCGTGTCCATGTATTGTCGCCTGGGATTCGCTATCAAAAAGGGTCAGGTGATCAGTCCAGATCAGCTGCATCCTTCATGGAAGAGCGCGCCTTCAGTCAATAGACTCAAGTATGTTGTCTGTTATCTCTGAACAGTGACAAAGAGGCTTGAACTTTTGGGCCATGAGAAACCTTGAGCTCTCAGTCTCAGTCTGAGGAGGCAGTTCATACATACAGAGGTTTTTAAAGTTGGTTTGTCTGTATAGAATTTCACTAACTATACAGACAGAATTTCTGTATAGTTAGTGTTAGTGGCCGTTTTCACTGTTGATTTTCCAAATGTTATTGGTAGACTGCACAACTGGTCATCGTTAAAACTGCCTCCAATAAGAAGCTTCTGTTTTGACAGCCAATCCATTTTTGCACTGCTAAAATTTTACATTTGGAAGTGGAAAGAATTTAAATATAAATTGCAGCAGTAGATCATATCATGAACAAGATGAATGATTATCAATGTATAAAATCTCAAGCTATTAATAAAAATGGACTTCAGTTCACTTTGACGCTGCAAATGGCAGTATGTGTGAATGGCCCTCTGCTGTTTTGTTGCATTTGTATTCATGCAAGTATTCATGCAAGCTCATCATATGTCTGTTAAACCAGGAGCACTATGGACCCCCAGAAGATGCTGCTGTCATGGGAAGGTGGCAGTCCAGTGATGGAGGCAGGTTCCTCAGCCACTGATACAGACACTACCAGCCTGGAGGACCAGGGTGAGAGAGCCATAGTTTTCATTAAATCATGCACAGCTTTTCCACTCAACGTGTAGACATCAGCTAACACTACTGTGATGTTTTATTAACCATTAGTCTGACTGTGATCGGTGCATACATCAAAATAATGGGTATTTAATTGACTCTGTGTGATTTTTTTTTTCTGTCATCCAGACACAGCGAGCGTGAGCAGTCTTAGTATTCCTGCGGCCCCTACTAAGAGGATTGCCTTCCTGTTTGATTCTACCCTCACTGCCTTCCTTATGATGGGCAATCTCTCCCCTGTGAGTGTCTCGCTCACAGGATAAAGGATTCCTGTTTCCAGCTACATATCTGATACTGTAAAGGGGCCTTTCCAGTGTATTTTAAAGTTCTCAGTATTGTTTAGGGCAGTGGTTCTTAACTGGAGGGCTGTGAGCTAAAATTGGGTCATAGATGAGACCCTTGAATGCTCAAGGGTTTTTTAAGATTGTCTTAAATTATTGTGATTGTAGATAATTATTGTAATAATTATTGTGTTTTGTAGATCTACAGTGGAACTTAAGAGTCCACAATTTTTTCTTTATTACTAATTACATTATCAACATAACATTTTGAGTAAAAAGTTGGTATTCTCCTGGTTTGCTTTAATGATAAGATGCTTTTTAACTGGCATGACTTGAATAGTTTCTGACCTTCCCTACAAAGAAGTTTAAAAATGAGAATAGTGACTAAAAGTAACAGAATCATAATTTTTTTTACATAATAAATATTTGCGGTTTTACATCCTAAAACCAGGCAGTGTTTAATACATTTTCTCTGTGTCTGTTTTGGTCTCAGAACTTAAAGAGCCATGCCGTCACAATGTTTGAGGTGGGGAAGCTGTCTGACGAGACCCTGGACAGTTTTCTCATGGAACTGGAGAAGGTAATACATTTATTATTGAAATCAAAGGAGACAGAGAGACACAGTGGAGAGGCACACTGTCCTTGCATTGCACAAAGAGGCCACTGCTAGGGGCTGATTATACAACACATGCATTCACGTTTTTCTCCTCGGCTCTGCTCTCTCATCTCTTTCACACACATAAAAGCATGAAGGCTGCTGCATTTCTTCTGTAATATCTTCCGTAATACCAGTAGTTATTCTTTTTGTCTCACTCTGACATATTGGTCACATTGTGTGATGAGGCTGATAAGAATGTTTGGTGTTGTAAGGTGGAGAGCACTGCTGAAGGAGAGGCCCAGAGATATTTTGACCACGCGCTGACCCTCAGGAACACAATACTCTTTCTGCGCTACAACAAAGATCTCACCCCCGATCAGAGCCCTGACCTACCAAATATAGGTATGTGTCAGTATCTGAGGGTTTGTGTCTACTGGGGCTGGCTGATATATTTCTATATAGTACAATATATTATGATATATTATATTATAATAATATATAATAATATATTACCAGATATTATATATATATAGTACATGTATTGAGAATTAGAGTGCAGAAAATGAAATATTTTAGCATCTCTGATTTAATCCTCATTCCAATGGCATTTGATTTGGCAAGTTTGATTTTTATTTCCATGTACCAGTTTCCTTAGACTGTCTTTTTCAATTATTTGTTTGTGTCATCACTTATATAATAAATAATAAATTAATAAATAATAAATGCTAATGGAAGTCCCTTTGTGTAAAAACATGTAGAGGTAAATTTCAGTTTATTACTATTTGTTGTTGCATATAAATCAAAATTATTAAGTATTCTTGCTTCCTATGCAGTTATTTGTGGAAAAAACAAGCTACATTACAACATTTAACTTATTAATATTAGTATTAGATGTAGCTTTAAGATCTGTTTGTTTGCAATGATGGTTCCACTGATTGAAAAGTCTTCCACTGATTTTTC
>JAZGTK010019871.1:0-11211 GCA_036877625.1 Ambastaia sidthimunki
CAGCTAACAGGGAACGTTCTCAGAACGTTGGTTAATGTTCTCTAAAACTTCTCTTAAGTTATAAAAAACGATCTTGCAGTAATGTTAGCAAAAACCTTTTAATGTTGTGTATCAAATATTTGATCAAAACTAAAAATTAAAGTTTGAAAATAGCGTTCTTACAACCAAGAAGTAATATTAAAACATCTGAAAAACTTGATGTTTTGAACCTTGCTGGAACTTTCAAAATAACATTTTTAACATTGTATTACTTAATGAAAACATTAGGAAAACGTTCCTACAACCTGTTGCCTGGGTCTCTGAGTAACCTGGTTTAATGAAAGCCTTTGCTAAGCAGATCCAGTTTGTTTTAGTTTTTTATACTAGCATGATTAAACTGATCATACTGTGCCGACATTTTCTGACATTTACTTTTTTACAATTAAGAGTCAAATGCACTTAAAGTGGACGAGAGGCTGCAACTGGCCCGACAGCGAAGAGAAGCGTATCAACAACAGCTGGGTATTCACTTCAGTCTGAACGTATAACATCTATATGAATAATGAACAGAACGATCACTATGAAGTGCAGTTTGATGAGTCCGTTTTCTGTGGTCTACGTGCACTGCAGCCCTGCGTGAGAGCAGCTGGCTGGCGAGAGAGGAACGTGCCAAAAGCTTCTACGAGAAACACCTCGAGGAGCGTCGGAGGAAGTTAGAGGAGCAGAGAAAGAAGGAGGAAAGAAGAAGACTGGCAGTCGAAGAGAAACGCAAACAGAGGCTCAAAGAAGAACGAGTGAGTTCCCATAACAAACAACAATCACAAATGAGATCTCAGTAATGTCTCACTTATTTCTCCTGGACAGCAATGAAAACCAATTTAGACTTGCTAAAACGTTGTGCATATAATCCATAATAATCTCACATCTGTCTCCTCTGGAGTATCAGAAGCGATCTCAGAAATGTCTCAGATTGTGCTCAGAAAAAAGACAACAAAGAGTGCAATGCAGAGTTGATTCTACTTCAATATAAACTCAAAAATTCTCCCAAGACCAAATGATATCAGCTTTGCTATAGATGCCAAACTAAATATGTTCTCAAAACGAGCAAAACCTTCAAATGAAAAGCTCTAAGATCATGAGAAACATTCAGTTCAGATCTTGACTGGTTGAGTATCAGTGTGTTTATGTGTTATATAAACACTGTAGGTCTGATCAAAGCATGTTAAATGAGAAAAATGATCTGAGAAGCTATGGAGATTCTGCAGTCATGATTAGAAACATGCGACTGAAGCACAGAACCATGAGAACAGTGTTTTCCATCCATTTTGTAGGAGCGTTACGAGTCTGTGGTGCGAAAGACGATGGAGAAAAGTCAGAAGGCCAAACAGAAACTTGGCCACTGCTCTCGACGGACCGCCAACGGCATCCAGAACAACAAGAACGGTGAATTTTTAAATGCATGTATAAAAAAAATCTTCCAAAATTATTTTCCAGGCTTGCTGCATCTATTTCCTCGCCAACTCTTTTCTCGCTACTTCCTGTTACTCTCTGTGCTTTCTGCTGTCCTGTAGCTAAACGCCGCTCTCTCAGCCAATGGGAGGCTGAGCTTGTCATTCGTCTTCAAACTCCAACCATTTCCTATTTAGCCAGAAGCAGAAGTGCCGTGTGTCTGTCCCGAGACACAGGTACGGCTGCAGGACACCCAAAATATAAAGAACTTCTATATAAGAAACTTAAAATATAAAGAACTTCTAAATCTAATTGCTGTAATAAATCTTTCCCTTCTGTTTTCTCCTTGTCTGGTTCATCACGTTTTATTTTTCTTTTCTCGTTTATCCTCATTTATTTTGAAATAAAATCAACCATATACCTTTAGTTGTTCATGTTTGTCGTCGTTCAGTGTCATGCCATTCTATGAACTCTGGCAACACACAAAAGCCCCAGATGCGTTGTGGGAAAGCGGCAAACAGACCTGACAGTTCAAGTCCAAACGTTACCCTCCGTAGAACCTTCAACAGAGAGCTGGTGAGAGATTCTGACTAGCTGTTTGAATATAATCCCTAATACAGCTCAGTTCAAACAAACAGATGTTTTTTTGCATTGTTACGCTGGTTTTCAGGTGGCAAAAGGTGGTTTGGAGGACCTGAAGACACAATCTCAAACCACAGCTGAAATTAATCCTATAAAGAACTCAAATCCACATGAGAATGCAGGACCACCTACTCCACCAACTCCAGCGTATGTTTAGTCTCTGTAAAGAACAATGAGTTATATAAGCAGTAAAACTGGATACAGTTGTTTGGTTTCTCTCTTAACTGAACTGTACTGTTGGTCTTTTTGACTCACTCTCTTCATGTATCTCTCCTCAAGTCTGCAGAACAGGCCACATCTCAGACACACTTTACCAAAACAAGATGGTTTGCCACCACTTCTGGAAGAGGATGATTTAGAGCAAGAGTGTGAACTCTCTCCACAACCTGAGGAAACATCTCCACAAAATCTACAAAGAAATGTTGAAGAACAACTCCAGTTGAATCCAGCTGCTAATAAGCCTCTGAATCCACCGACTGGCTCTTCGATTCCTAATGGTTAGTTGAAGTTTATCTACAGACACGCTTTCCACAATATCAGCATTGGAGGTCCAATAATACAAACACCTTTGTAAAATGTCTCTTTTACCAATCTTAGGAGCAAATCAGATTGGTGATGGAGCTCAGATCAGATCTACTGCTTGGACCACAAACCCTGAGGAGGCCACACGCCTGCTGGCGGAGAAAAGGAGACAAGCAAGACTTCAGAAAGAGAGGGAGGAAGAAGAACACAGACAGAAGGTGGAGATGCAAAGGTACAGAAAAGACACAAAGAAATGCACTAAAAACCACTTTAGTAAGTGCATAGCAACACCCTGGCAACCACCCACATCAACTTAGGCACAGGCGCAGGGTAACTGAAGATCTTGTAAAGAGAGTTTGTTCATAATCACACAGCATCTGGTTTCATCTGACTAAACACATTTACATTTTCAGATAGATGTTGAGTGTGTCTGTGTGATTTAACTCTGTAGAAGGTCCAGAGAGGAAATGGCCCGTCACAGGGCAGAAGAACGAGCCAGACAAGAGGCCGAAGCTTTCAGGCTGGAGCAGGAACTGAGGAAAAAGGAAGCAGAGAAGCGATTTCAGGCTGAGCAGGAGAACGCTCGCAGACAGATGGAGGAGGAAAACAGACTGAGACAACAGGTGTGTAAACACAGTAAAATTAACTAGTTAAAAAACACACACACACTATCCCTTACTGACTTCAAATGAAAATGAAAGTTAATATGCATGACCAGTTCAGTGTTTTAGGTTTAGAGAATTTCCTACTATTAATATCATATCTTGGGTGGATCGTGGTTTTTCAGTACCAAAAATGTTTCTATAATGTCTTTCTCAGAGAGAGGAAGAGGCTCGTCTGAGGGCGCAAGCAGAGCAGCAGAGACTGGAAAGAGAAACTCGCTTCCAGAGAGAAGAGACCGAGCGCCAGGAGAGAAAGAAGGTACAAACCCAGAACTGTCCAACTGACCGCTTAAGATGAGCTGAAAAACAGCTCACCACATGTGATTAAATGTGCTTTACATGTCTCCCACTCAGCGCCTGGACGAAATCATGAAAAGAACCAGAAAGACTGAATCTGAAGATAAGGTGAGACTGATTTATGGTGCACCATGTCTCTGCACCATCTAGAGGCCCTGAAGGAGAACCTTCTCACCTTCTTGTGTTCTGTAGGAACCTTCATCAGTGAAGGACACTCTGTCCACTGAGATCGTGAAGTCTGTAATCAGGCTACCAGGTCCTGGAAGAACATCAGCTCTGGAGATGACGGAAGAGGAGGACAGAATTCCCACTGTTGCCTTCAAGGAACGCAGATCATTCCGCCCTCTTTCCAGTCTGGAAAAGATGCAAGCACATCAGCAAACAGGTACAGACATAGATTAAAACTTGGCTAATTAATTAATTTGATATTTGAAAGATGTTATACAGTACACAAAAAAGGTTAATTTTTTCTCCTATGCTTCAGAGGTTATTTAACCCATGGACCCGTCGTACGATGCCAAGACCTTCAGCAACTTCAGCAAGCTTGAAAGGCAATGACGTTATGTAAAAAATAGTTTCCCCTGCACTTTAAAAAAACCTCTAGGTAACAATTACTCTACTGCCCATTTTAAAAGCCTAAATACTGCTTGATCTGCTTTGGTGACTCAGTGCTCAGAAGCTGGATATCCCTGGTAATGCAGTAAGATTCACATCTTAAAGTAAATAATGACTTAATAACCCACTAAATAAAACTTGAACATTTGTTTGAGCTTTAAAGGCACAGTAGGCAACTTTTTCATAAAGCATTTTTGTTATGCTGGTTAAAAATCTCTTCATATCCTGATAGCAATCAGTAAGTACAGTGGCCTAAATTGACTTACACAAATATGTATCTTCTGTGGAAGGCGCAGGACCATAAAATGTTCATCCAATCATTGCATTCGGTCTGAATGCAATGATAGGATGTCCTGCTTGCCTGTCAAACTGTGTATGCATTCATGTATTTTAGAGTGGGTGTGGCTTCAGAGAGCGCTCTGAAGAGAGGGCGGGATCTTACGCTTTCAAAGCCTCTCCAAATCGCCTACCCTACCTTCAACTTCTATATTATATTGCAGTCAGTATTTACGTATTATAGCTTTTTCCCAAAGCAGTAATGATTCAGTCTGGTCTAATGGAGATTTTAGTTATATGTAGATACATACAAATAGATCAATCACGTGCACAAACATGTGCATTTATTTATTGTCTGATTATTGTGCTACAGCAGAAACCATATTCAGAAACTCTTTGCAATGCTGCTGTTTGTAAAACAAAAGTGATTTTCCATCTGTAGTCTATGCTGACGAGTGCTTCAGTGTCACTGTTTAATGCCAAAGCAGGTGAGCTCATTTATTTCTACCTTTCATAGCTCATTTTTAACTGCTGCTGTTAGGACATTGCCAACACTGCTTTTTCATCAATCAAAACGTATTAAGTAATGAATAAGATGTTCGGCTGCTTATATATGAATCATGTGTGCTGGTAACCGCTGACTTTGTGCAATATTTAGAGGTTTATGCAAATAAGATGTAAACAATTTCATTTCCTTTTTTATCGGCGTTAGTAAATGTACTTCAACACCAAACTTCTTGTTGCCGTGTCTGTTGGAAAGTTGTGAATGGACCTATTCATACGGATTTGACGCAATAAAAATTCAGAAAAGTACAAATTTTACCACATTTTTTTAACTCTTGAACTATGACGAATGTAAGGACGGGGCGACGTGAAAAACAAGTTTAATTTCGTTTGGACTGGTAATGAAAGATGAACCACTGGAGAGAACTGAATGTTCTTGTACCACTTCAACTGCCAGATGGGCAAACAGTGGCACAGAAACCTCAGATGAGAGTCCAGCAGAAAGCACATGAGGTTCAGACATCACTGTTAACTGCTGGCAACCAGGACGATGTTCAAAATTAAACCTCAAGACAACGTTCTTCTCTCTAACAAAAGAGTCTTTGAGGTTTCACTGGCCATCAATGCATCCCCAGCTAACAGAAGTTGCAGAACGTTCTCTAAATGTTCTGTCAGTTATGAATGAATGAAAGCTGACCGATGTTACTGCAGATTTTAATTAAAGCTGTAATTGTAACTTTTTTGGGGTTAAAATGAACAAAAATCAGTTATTAAGACAAATCAGTGTTTAACACGATTTTATTATCTTTCCCTGATTCTCAACAGTAAGTTTATAATAATGATTTAAAATTTGGGCTGTCGGGTCTAATTTCCCAGGAAATATCAAATTGACTTCCACACACATAAACAAAACTATATGTAAAATAACCTACAATTTATGTATCAAACAGAGAAGTCTGTATAAAGACTAAAGTTACAGACTGCAGTGTTTAATGACAAGAAATGGACAAGCAATACATTTGTCTCCTGTAGATTATTTGATAATTTGGAAGTGTGACAGTATTGATACTACAGTAAACAGACAATATTTGATCATATAACATACAAACACTGACTTTTCCAGACCTTTAAATAATATGTCACAATAAACAAGAATTAAAGTGCTGGAATATATTGAGCTGAGTCTTGTGGGACTGAATTGTGGAGCACTTACCAGATTTTGTACTTTTGGAGTGAAATAACATCAAATGAGTTTCTGAAACTTTTAAAACTACAGTTTCTTCAGTTAGTTTCATGGCCTGTTCACAGGTACAGAAGTAAAAACTTTTAAATGACACATATTTAACTGTTGATAGACCATCTGCCGCATCAGTATAAAATATCACCCCACACTTCCAGTTCCAGCAGAGAAATGATGAAATATCTTTCTGTGCTTCTCCAGCAGTAAGTTTGAGGCGTGAAGGCCTGAACAGTGAAGATAAACAGAGGTTGAATTCAAGATAGGCGGCAGGTGGCGCTAGAGGTTCATTCATTTCCCCAGTAAAACCTGATCAAGCGTATTAAAAAAATGAAAACAAATACATACATTTAAATGACAAAGTAAAATAAAAAAGAATAAAAAAAAAAGTAAATGTATATATATATAAAATAAAGAAGAAAGGTAATACAAAAATGAATTGAGGAAATAAAGTTGTTTATTAAAGCAATTTATTCCTTTATTTCCCGATTACAATATTTGTATTTTTTATTTATAACTATTGCAGGTTTAGTTCTCGATAATGCAAAATGTATTTCTCAGAAAGATTTAGTATCATTTGCTTGAAAAAATTAAAAATTGTATATTTACACAAAATACCAAATATGACAATAGTTTATTTTTTATTTATTAGGTTTATTGTTTTTTAATTTAAATATTGTAATAAGATCTTTTTGCTTTTGTCCACCTGGTGGAGTTTCGTGCAAAATCAAGTATGTTATACCTTTATCAGTACAAGACCACAATAACTTCAACATTTCCTTAAACCAGAGCAAAAAAAACACCACACACGACAACCAAAGGATATATCATTTATTGCACACCAGTGCATTTTACAGGAATAATTTCCATTACAAAAGCAGGACAGAAATTCACTTGTCGGCTTTTAAAAATGTTAAAGACACACTTTATTTCTCATATACATTCTCATGCAGACTCACAGTCTAAGTTTGGCTTGTTTGCAGTGTTGGCTGTGTTTTATAGGCTATGTGAAGAGACATTTCCACAGTCTCTGTTCATAATTCAGTGTATTTTAACATGATCACATGACTAGCAGCCATTGTGCTGGTTTTTGGATTATACGTTTCTATGAAAAATAAAGGGGGAAAACATATTAATTTTCAAGACATTTATTACAAGTCCCGCAAGCTTAAAATAAATCCTGCAGTTTAGGGATTTAACCTAAAGACCTAAAAAAACACCACTGACAAACTTCAGCGTCCAAACATGTTACAAATTCAGTCAAAATGTCATATTTCTAAATGTGTAAAATAACCAAAAAACGTGTTTGTGGTGTGTGTGCTCTTACATTTCGTAAAATGCATAACATACTGTAAAGAAGCGCAGAAAATATTGTAAAAAAAATGGGAAATGGTTTAGTTTGTTCATTTGTTGTGTTAGGGGTCGTTTTCAGTTTACTGAATCTTTGGCAGTTCTTGTCTTACATGTTACAAAGTGCTGCTAAGACGAAAAGCTTCTATATAACTTAGAAAGCCCTGTATGGTTTTTCCTTTTAACCATATATATCATAAATACCCTGACCTCATCTTATTTAAAAAAATGTTTACTTCAAGCTCAGTGAAATATTATCTAAACATCTACTTGTGCTGAAGAGTCTTCATATGCAGATATAATGCGTGTTATTTAATAAAAAGGGGCGTGACCGACATGTTCACCTTTAAAGATACATTCAAAACAACTTAGAATAAGAGTTTAAGCATACAAAGAAGTTACAGGTGTTTGTCTTCATATAGTACAAGCAACACAAAAGGCCATAAAGCATGTTCTTCAAAAGCGTTATAAATAATTAACGTTCAGAAACGTTTAGAAACATTACATAGCATGTGCAGCTCCAGTCGGTCAAACAGATCCAAAGGTTACCCAGTAAAAGTTAATCGATTACCAATAACCTCCAACCAAAAAACACTTTTTCCTTTAGCGTCTGTGTGCAGATATAAAAGGAAATAAATTGCGACAAAATGAATCGAAGTAACACCAACTGTCCGGTTCTTTCCATCTGCTCCTGTGAAGATCTACCATGTAGTCGGGGCTTCCGGTTCCTGTTGGACAGCTGACCAATAAAGATTCACAATCAGACCGTTAGTACGAGCGTGTTCCCGTTACAATCATTCATCTAAGTTAAACAGCAGTTTGGGAAGCGTCCGTGAGTCAATCTGGGGCAGGACGAAAATGCAGTAGATGAGGAGCCAGGCAACCAGGAGGATGTAGATATCTGACCAGACGTTCTCAGATGAAGTGTCTGGACTTGCTGCAGTCTTGCTCTCCAAGCTGTGATGACACACAAGCACACGTAAGTATCAGAGTTCAAGCTTAAGATCTAGTTTTGAAACGGCTCATATGAATGTGCGTGAAAGGTTCTTTCTCCTGGAAATGACTGCGGTTGCAAACACGTTGCGTTTAATTGCATCATCAGTGACAACAATGGACAAAGACTGAAAACACTTGTCACACAACGCATGACACTCATATGAACAGGTACAAAGACGGCACCCAGTTTAAATCCACTGAGTCACGTTAAAAAACAACGTGAGTCACGTTTAAAACAAACAAAACTATTACTGCATTGTGTGATGTAAAGGGGACTGATTGTTGTTGTAAAACAAGACAAAAGTGGATTATACCACACCAAAGGTTGGTTTCACATCTTAATAACAGCATTTCATTTGATAATGCTAATTAAGAGCAAATATGTAACAACTAGGTGTGTTATTCAATGAGGTACATGAAGAAAATCGTTTTGTTACCTTTTATTTATGATGGTAGTGTCCACTTTGATGCTTTCTATGGCTTTTCCATTTTGCCCCTGATGGAAAAAACACACTGGTGTTAACAAACGACATGAGACATATACTTAGTACTTACTTATACTTACTTAAGTGATCAGAAAAACAATTAATTAAATCATTTAAAAAGGACACTTCAAGCTAAAACAAGGATTTTCACATTTCTCAACATTTACTGAAGAAACCTCTTGCCCATGTAAAAAGCCCATCACCATGGGGCTAGGCTGTTGCTAGGCTGTTTACTGAAGTTTACTAGGGTGTTCTGCACAGCTGCTGGCTGGTCCAATCAAAAGAGACCTAAAATGTCTTTGTTACTGTGGATGTTATGCATCAACAAACCTTTGATTGGCTGGTATCAACACTCTTCCTCAAGTGTACAGCAGTTATAGGCTGGTTTGCGTCTGTGACCGCTTCTTCCCTTTAAGAGAAACAAATTCATTACGGCTGATAAAAGCAGCACATTTCATCTGCTCAGCTGAACTCTGAAGGACCTTACAAGGGCATAAGTTACAGTTAAGTTAATTTATTCATGACAAACTGAATCCCAGCCAGAGAAAGAAAGTGTCGTGACTTCAGTCCATTTAAATGAAAAACAGCCTTTTTTTAGCAACACATCACGCCACGGGATCAAAACATTTGCACCAGTCACACAAAATGCATACGACCTGTTTGGCAAGTACAAAAGTTATTGGAGTATCTGAGGTTTCAAAATAAAACATTATGGAGTACTTTTAAGGAAATATACAAGAGTTCTGAGAGACGCTGGTGAGGTCACATCTCTCAGAAAACAGAAGGTCCCCCTGTGGCACAGACTGATCCTGTGGGAGACTAACAATAGATCAGTACCTCAGGGTCTCAGTGTTTTCTCTGGCACCAGCACCACTGAAGTCCATATCTGTCTTAATGAGCTCAAAATGCTCAGCTGGCGATTCAGGCTCGATGGCGCCCCATTCTCCAGGGTGTCTGTCAAAGGGGCTTTGCTCCTGGAAATGAGCAGAACCTGCTTTTGCCTGGACAGACACATGCAGTATGGAGAGAGAAAGAGGGGGTCAGAAGTTTGATTCTAAGAGAAGACACACACTGATAAAAATTCATACTGTAGCTGAATTCATACTGAATGCAGTGCAAGTGGCTTTGGATAAACGTGTTAAATGCATGAACTATAAATGCAAAGGTTTAAAAAAAAGGTTCCCGTAGGAGTGTGAAATACACAGTGATGCATTGATCTGAAAATTTACTGCATCAACTGTTTTATTATACAAAAACTCAGACATACATTTCGATTAAGTATCAAAAACATTAAAAATGTTACAGTATTACTTCCTCCGGCTCTGAACACTGTGCCATACTCAAAAGACTTGATACTGTAGCTACTGTAACAGATCATTAAAGCAGGAGATCATTTAAATGTACTCAAGTGAACTACATTCAGAAACGGAGATCATGACCCTGAAAGAGCACATACTGTATATGCTGATATCGCTGCTTCTGTTTGTGGGTCAGCACATTAAACCGAGCCCTGTTTCTAGGCCAAAATGAAGGGACAGTGAAAAATAACCTTTTTCGTCTTGACTCCCTCGCTGTGGCCCTCTGAAGCGTCTTCAGTGTCTGTGTCCGACTCGGTAAGCGAACGCTGAGGAGGTGCAGGCTGGAGCGGAGTCACGCTGAGGGACAGCCGTAGCTCCACCGGGCGTCTTTCAGGGTGATGTCCGGGTATCCTTGAAGACGAAGCAGAGGAGTTCTCATCTCCCTCACTGATGTTGACATCAGGAAAGGGCTCCACAAAAACCTCAGGTTTTGAAACATCATAGTCCACTGATACCGGCCTTTTATTCTTGGCTCCCCCAGGCACCGTGTTGTCTGAAACCTGATCTAGGCTTTCACCGTTTGTACTGTGGGAAAACTCCCTTATGCCATCTGACACGCCTTCCAACGTGCTTTTACCTTCAAGAAGATTTTTGCTAACACTTACGGTCTCATTTGCCTTATTCTCAAGATCACGTACAGTTCCATTCAGTTTATTGTTTTGTTCACTTGGTTTGTGTTTACAGCTTCCACTTGCTTCAAACTGATTGAAACACCTCAGGTCTGAATTACTACTGTTCTCAGTTGAGTTAACATCAGACAACCAGTCAGCATCCTGTTCACTGCTTTTTGAAACTGGACCTCCACACATATAACACACCTGATCTTCATCAGGTTCTTC
>JAZGTK010019872.1:0-11211 GCA_036877625.1 Ambastaia sidthimunki
AGACAGACAGAGAGAGAGAGAGACAGACAGAGAGAGAGAGCGAGAGAGAAAGAAATGCAGGGTGGGGCTACAGAGCAAAGAGGCAAATCCTTTTCGTATTTGGGTGCAGAAAGGGCTGGAATCCACACGCCCCTCAGCTTTTGGCACATTTTAATTTTACACTTAACTGAACATCAAAAAGATGCCCTATCAGTGCTTATCAGAGCCAGCCAGTAACACTGAGATATGCCCATCTCTTTCTGTCTCCCGGTTTCTCTTCCCCTCCAGCTGTAGCTCTGACAATCTTCTTATCAAACCCCCCTCCTCCTCCTCCACGGTTTGTGAAAAGAGTTAGTCAGCGAAAAGTGATGAGTCACCCGGTGTTGATGCTGCAGGGTCGAGGGGTGGAGCATCAGGCCAACAGATCCTCAGCAGGTTTGGGCCAGAACAGAATGTGGACCGACTTATCGACAGTGTATCAGTGAAAACGATTTTAGCAAGTTCACACACTCTACCGTTGATCTTACTGATGTTTCTCTGGACTCGTCCACCATCACGAACGATTGCTTTCCTTTGAGCTCACCAGTGTATTCTGGGATTTTATTTTTCCTGCTGGATTTAGGAACAGAACCACATATATTGTTCATTTCAGGATTCTCAGGCCCGTTTGGACCGGATGCTCTCAGTCATTTGTCATAAGATATGTTAGTTGTTGAACAGAAGCTCGTGTTGGTGTGAGCTGAAACCATATGTGGGCTTTTACACTGATTACCGCACCAGCTTGTTTTTCATGTACAATGCGCATGAGTTGTGTTCTGTGTTTGTGAGTCAGTGATCCAGACCCTTAAGCGACTGCAGTGTGTGTGTGTGTGTGTGTGTGTGTGTGTGAGAGATGAGCTCAGTGGAGTGTATCTTCTCACTGTAAGCTCTGCCCCAGTGCTTTGGCCCAGCTTTGAGAGGTGCTTCAGAAAAAACAGACATAAAAACACTTTTCACACTGTAAACAGTGAGAGTGTGACGGGCCTCTCCAGCTCCCCACAGGCTTCAGAGCCCTGGGCCTAATCCACTGAACAGCAGTCTCTCTCTCTCTCTCTCTCTCTCTCTCTCTATCTTTAGTATCTTCATTGCAGTGCTTCAGAGGGGTGCTTCATCATTTTTTAAGGGTTCTCCAAAGTCATACTGATTGTGAGTCTTTCCTCCAGGCTCGGACCCTAGAATTACATTTAAGACTTCTGTTCCGCTGGTGATTGTGTTATTATTGAACTTCAGAGTTCATGTTATTGACACGGATGTACAAAAAATATACATTCATTCAGGAGGCCAAAGTGTGTGACACAAGGCCATGTAGCTAGTGTGTCTGTGTCTGTGTGTCTGTGTCTGTGTCTGTGTGTCTGTGTGTGTGTGTGTGTCTGTGTGCCTGTGTCTGTGTGCCTGTGTGTGTGTGCCTGTGTGTGTGTGTCTGTCTGTGTGTCTGTCTGTGTGTGTGTCTGTGTGTGTGTCTGTGTGTGTGTCTGTGTGTTTGTGTGTATAAGTTATAATAAATTATAATGAAGAAGCCAGATGAGCAAAGAAGTTTTAGTGCAGTAGTAGGTGTGTGTGAGATGTGACGAATTCTTTCAGAGTGTGAATGAGAACAGGAGTGCCGGTCGGGGGAGAGATAATTACACCATGAGTGCAAAACAAAAGACACAGTGCAAATATTATAGCGCAACAGCATAAACACAGACAGGTGCAAACATTCCTGCAGATGATGAACCGCTGTGATGTTTTTCTCTCTGTCAGTATCTGCAATATATGAATTTCTGTAGTCAGATTGTGTTTGTATGGGGAAAAAACTGTTCCTGAGTCAGCTGGTCCTGGACCTGCCAGAGGGCAGAAGAGAGACGGTGTGGACAGTGTGGGAGGGGCTTGTGATGATGGAGTGGGATCTGCTGACTTGCCTCTTGTTGTAGATGTCCTAAATGTGGGGTGGTGGGGGTTGTGGGGGGGTGCAGAGTAATGGATGGGGTGCTTTACACAACACGCTGCAGTTTATTAGCAATGTGGCGTTTCGAAAAATTGCATGGTTTTATATGCATAATGATTTTTATGAATTACTATAAAAAAACAAAAAGAAAATTGTGTAAGTAAAAAATGTTTTAAATTTAAAATCAGGAGTCTGGGTCAGTTGTTTGTAATTTCTGTGTAACACTCTTCCGTGTAAGAATCTATCCTGAACACTTTAGAGATTTTTTTGATATTGTTTGGAGATTTAAATTTAAAATAATTAAGTGCAAAATGATAATAACCATGGCCAGCGACTGCCATTTTAAAATTCCTTGTCTGTTCGTTTACACACACACGCATTCTTTGACCTTCACGTGGCCAATTAAATCAGCCGTAAATTTGTCCTTTCTGGTTTCAACCGGTTCTGAATGCAGTTTGCTGGTGTGTCTTCTAATAAGGGTCTCATTTTCCTGATCTGTTGTATTAAAATGCGTTTCATTACGTCTGTACATCAGCTGCATATATCTTCCTACACAGCGCGTCTGTTTGGCAGTTTTGTCGAGTTGATGAGGAGCAGCGTGTGTTTGTTAAGCACGTGGTAGGTGACCTCTAGAAACAGACCATCCGTGGACCCCTAATTACAGCCCCTCACTCCCACCCCTTAATCCTCAGGGCCTGAAAAAATTTTCTTGCCACCCGTAACTGTCTCTTCGTCTTATTGTGTGGTCTCCAGGATGGAAAGATTTTTGAACTGCTTGGGTCAGTCAGGAGCCATAAAACTGTCTCTTTTGAGAGACAAACTGAGCATTAGAGTGAATACGATGTTCCTTTGAGGATGTTGGATGCGAGTTTTTGGTCCTCGAGTGTAAAACTTTACGACAAGAGTAAGTCTAGGTTATATATCTAGCAATTGGCATTAAAACAGCTGATTTCAAGGGATTGTTTTGGCTGTAGATTTATTGCTGTGTGACTTTCACTTTCTAGTAAAGTTGTATTGGAAGAAACTGATAAAGAACAGGAATAATTGGCTAAATAATTCAGGTTTTTTAGCTGAACAGTGATTTACGGTTTCTTAGAACAACTATAAAAAATCTATTTCTTTAAACATTAGTTTAGTGTAATGCAAATTATATGAAAGTAAATAATCACATATTGATATATTTAGGAGTGCTTGCTAGAGCACACATCACTCTTATAATTGCTTGTAAGTCTTAAACGTGATGTTTGAGGATAGGTGTGCTGTTAATGAAGGATTTCTGCCTGGTGGGTGATGAAGTGAGTGGAAACTTCTTGATGGAGGCCTTTGATAGATGCAGAGAGACCAGAATATCAGAGACTTGAGCAGGAGCTCTTTGGACTTTGGCCAGTAAATGAACACATTGACAACTGCATAGCAACACCTTGGCAACCACCCACAATACCTAAGCAGTGTGCCGTTGAGTTTTAGAGGAACAGGCAACACTATGGCATTATTTTAATCCTTTATAGAGGCTATTAGTACAAATGTGACAACACTTTATCATCACTTTGATGCTTGACATATCTTTAATGCATATATAAATTGTTACAAATGTTAATTGATTTTTCTGAATCGCTAAAATATGTTAATTTAAAACATGAACATTGAATGTATGTGACCGACAGATGTTAAACTATATAATTTTATTATTGACATATCAAAGTGATATTTTGAGCACAAGTCTAAAGTTCATTGCTGTAATTCTGTCATTAAGTGAGAGTGATTGACAGTATCCCTGGTCTGCTGTAATATCACCTCCATAACATTTATCATTACAGAAAGCTTAATTAGCTGATGTGTGTATTTAACTTTAAAGAGCCGCACAGCAGGGACATGATTCACCGAGACTAATGACCACAGAGAGATCTCACACATTTCCAACCCAGTCCTTGTTCCCCACGGGACCCCCGCGCCTCACGGCTCCTCTTTTCCTTCTGTTCTCATATTGATGCTCTCCCTCTCCATTTCTCCGTCTTTCTCCTCCTCTCTTCAGTCTCTGTTTTCTTTTGTTCATAAAATCTTTCTCTCAAGCTTTCATTCTGTCTAACCCCCCCCCCCTTCCTGTCTCGTCTCGCTGGGCGTGTCTTTCGTTAACGAGCTGCAGTAATTAATTTTAAGACGAGTGACCGTGACGCCATATGTGCAGCAGGAAGTGTGTTGGCTGCTGTGGACCTTCACGTCGAACACTACGGCCAAACAGGAAGTGACACGGAGGGCATCTGTCACCAGCTAGCATTAAACGGAGCAACTCCACAGGCGAACTCTGGCACAGAGACCTGGTAAAAGGCCTCTACCATTTTCACACAGAAGGTCTCCAGTTTGTTCTTTTCTCGTGCCAACTGTTAGCGATAAGCTATCTTGTTTTTACATTAGCAAACACTTTACTGCTAAAACAGAGAAGGTTGACGTGATGTTGAGATTGGATGTTGTGCTTCTGATAAGAGACTTAGACTAATAAGGGAGTAAGAGATCTAGAGCTTTCATTGTGTTTTAGGTAGTGTGTGCCAAAAGCTACTAAATTAAGAAGTGGTCCACATATCCATCAAATGGGGATGTATGCTTTGTGCATCTTCCATACTTTAAAGAATATCATGATAATGACAGAAAACCCTTGGTATTATTCTGATTTTTCTCTACTGTATTTTATGGTATAAATATGATATTTTTAGTAAGAGTTTTAACTGTTAGTAGAGAGAACATGAAGTCATCAGGGTGGGCCTAACTAAATCCCATCTTTAGTTAATGTGTTTTTGTACAAACTAGTCTTTTGTGCTCATCTAACTTTACAATCTCCTACAGACAATATTTTGTACTTTATTTACAAGTCAGTCTTCATAACGCATTTCTAGAACATAATGCTGCAATCAACCAATCAGAGCTTCAGAAAACCTGCCTGACACACACTTCACTTCAAATTACACAGGCCTTTAAAAACCAGCCCAAGAATAAGGTCAAAAAATATCATGTAACGTTTAATTGGAACGACTCCCAAGTGATCCGGAGTGTGATTTATTTTTCTCTCTCTCCCCACTGAGGGAGGGAAGCGTATTTCATGGATTATGGCTTATGAAGACTGAAAATGGGATTAACAGGGTGGAAGGAATGGAAAAACGAGAAATACGGAGCGAGTGACTGAGAAACTGACTGCCTGGGAAATTATATATGTAAGCAACAATTCATTTTCCTCCAGACGACCTGCAGTAAGAGATTGGATTTCTGGCGCGCTTGTGCGTGCGCTCCTCGTCTCCTCGTGTGGCATGAATTTCTCTGCCTCGCCCGCTCCGGCTTTTTATGTTTCAACAGAGAAAAGTGCTTAGCTGTGTGATAAGGGGATATGCACAATAAGGTTAATGTAGGGACTGTCAACAGGCAGTGAGCTGCCAGGCCTCTCCTAATGGGGTGCTAATCAGTGGGAGGGAAAAACTCTACTGGGGAAACAAGCAGCTGTTCTGGGGGCTGGATATAGTTACCGCCACAGTGCACGGGCATAAAACATGGGACGGCGGCAGTATGATGTCACACAGGAAGTCACTGAACCTTACTTGAAAGCTAAATGGAGTAATCCGTCGCGCCAAAGCAGTTTAAGTCACCGTAAACACAAACACGCCGAGCTGTGCAGTGTTTTTATTGCCCAATACGTCGTTTTGCCCTCGGTTTTGAAGTGCATAATTATGAGTTGCCCTTTTCTGTTTATTAACGCAGTAAGCCTTACGTTAGAGATTTTATCACGGGTAAAGGTAAAGTGTCCCTTTCACAGCTGTTTATATTTATGTGAATGCTGGAAAGGCAAGTAAAGATGTTTGATGCTTGATCCGGTGAACTCATATAGCAAACAGATGTTTGACCAATGACTCCAGACTTCAAAGAGGGCCTCAGAATGACAAATTATGTAAAAAAAAGACAAAAAGCATTAAAACAAGCTAAACGCCTAACATTTTAATATTTTTAAGGTAGAAATTGTGAGTGGGAGGGGCTTCAAATATCGTTGTGGGCAATAGAGGGGTCTTGAAGTCAAAAAGGTTGAGATCCACTGCAGTCAAGCAGCTAATATAATATCAAACTTTGAGCTGAACAGTTTGTAGTGGTGCAGAAATGAGAAATCTATTATATATTTTTAAAATGCATTATTTGTGTAAGTAACAAAGCTCTAGGGTATGACATCATATCCTGTTGCATGTTTGCTCCTGTGGCTGTTTGCTCCTTCACAGTTGCTAAGCAATATACTTCATAAATTAAAATAGAATTCAATTAATGTTTGTTCATAGGTGTGTGTGTGTCTGTGTGTGTATTGGTGTGTGTGTGTGTGTGTGTATTCAAACACAGCTCATCCAATCAGGTTTTAGAGCCATAAGCATCAGTTTCTATTAAGTGTTAAAGCAATGTGCGTATGATATTGTGTCTGCCATTACAGTCTCCCAGCTTCAGGAGTTATGTACTGGTAAACACACTGGTATTACCTCCCCACTCTTTAGTTAACAAGCTCTTCAGCTTATCTGTAACCTTTAAGCAACGCTGAGCAAACACTGCATCCCTGGCTTGTTTAATTCATAATGAAGTAATGATTGCAGTCTGTTAATGAAAACAAGCAAACTGACATTAAGAGGGAAGTGCGTGAAATGTCTTTGGGGTGCCGTTGCCTTCAGTCTACACACTATATAGATGGTGAATAGCTGTGGTTAGCAGCTTTATTATCAGAGCATATGAGGGGCAGCATGCAACCTGTCAAGAAATTATGATTGTGATTCATTTTCTTTCTCTTATTCAAGTTTTTATCACACAGGACGTCACATAAAAATCACAAGTGTATGTAGTATTTATAAATGAATCCTGTTTTGGGTTTATACATTTTTATAAATATATTTTTTTAAATATGGAAGTGTTCAATGTGTTTTATTAATACAAAGATAGATTTTTGATACAAAGTGATGGATGGATATAGATATATAGCTGTATAGGTGTGGGGATGTATAGGTGTGGGGATGTATAGGTGTGGGGATGTATAGGTGTGGGGATGTATAGATGTGGGGACATATAGATATGGGGACGTATAGATATGGGGATGTATAGATGGATGGATATGGAGATACATGAATATGAAGATGGATGGATGGAATATTTTAGTCATAACTTATTTTCCTCTCATGAAATTTTGAAATATGCTGTTTGGTTCCAAATGACAGTGTGAGTTTATTAGTTACGGTCACAGGAATTATCAGGAGAGTTTTTTTGCAAATGATGGTTTTGGATGGAACTAATGATGTAATCTGCTCAAACTTCTGAGTGCACACACATGATGGAGCAGCTGCGCCCGATTGTAAACGGCAAAATCTCGATGAAAAGCCCATTACAGTCCATTAGCAGAATCACCTGTGCTGAATATCTCTGACTGCAGCCTGTTAGTCCTCCTACATGGGCTGTAATCTTTCCCACTTGTTTTCAACATCTTGAATCAGCCTCTTGTGGAGGTGCTTTAAACTTTTACAGAGTTGGTATTAGCTGAAAAGGTCTTCGCTAAAGGTCTGTATCCATGTGCAACACAAGTGATAAATGATCTCTTCTGTATCTCGTTTATTAAAGGTCTTTGCGTTAATTCGGTCCTTATGCAATTATGGGATGTCCTGCTTAACTGTCAGATTATGTATGCGTTTATGTGCTGGAGGGGGCGTGGCTTTGTAGAGCAATGTTATGCTATTTTCGTTGCTAGCCTCTCTAAAATTGCTTAGCCTTTCTTTAAACAAAATTCACCGGAATGTGCTGTTGCCTTCCTGCCTCCACATACTGGCTAAGAAGGCAGCGTGTATTAGCATTCAGACAGCTTGTGCTAGCATAAGACTTTCTGCAGCTCTGAGGCATATGTGCCACTCATAACAATTCAGCAGCTGATCCTGACAGCTGAAACGCGTCATGCACTCATACGGTTTCATAAGTTTTCTCATTCGATACGTTTGCTCCGTTCATTGATGTCTTCATGCTAACAGTTGCGGAAGTGATACGAGACGGTGTTTTCTTACAGGCCTCCAGTTGTGTGAATTCATTTATCATTACCGGTTCTTTGTTGTCATCTTTAGCAGAAATAAAGGTGATTCATGGCGCTCATTTTGTAGCATGAAGGCACGCTACACTTCCTGCTGCGGTCGGCACCTGTGTCTCCTCTGTGCCTCCGTGAGGAGTAAATCCTTTTTACAAACGCCCAATATGAAAATGAGATTTATTGTTGTGCTGATACGCAAACCCGTGCAGATGGATGGAGGTTCAGGTTAAGGAGTTGCATCATTGTTAAACGTGCAGTTTTTGGCGCAGGCGGGAGGCAGGCTGGGTGGCAGCCACTAGCTGGCTAGCCGATCTGATTTATCGCAGCTCTGCCTGCAAATTGCTTTTACTGCTACCCTGATTATTGTTTGGTGTTAAATAGATTACACATCATTCAGAATATTCTCTAATGCACAGCTGGGGTGGACAGGACCTGGTAGTTTTTAAAAACTCAGTTTTTTATGCCTGTCCATCCTACATCTGTCAAAAATGTGCACTCGATGATAAGACGATGATAAATTTGGACCTCCCCGCACAAATTTTATTCAAACTTTGTATATCTGTCTAATTTTTGTTTTAAATAAATAAAGCATTTTAAGTGGAAATTATCCAAAAAACTCTTTCATTTCATTTGGTTTTTGGTATGTATCATTATTTTAGATTTATTAGTATTGTTACCAAATGTATTTGAGTAATTTTATACTTTATTGTTAGTTTCTATTCATTTTATTGCTTGTATTTTTTAGGTAATTGAGGAATAGCGATGTTGTTGCTAAGTTAGTTTTCCGTTGATGTGGCTTTATGCATATTAGTGTCGTGTTAATATGAGTGTTTGATAAACGTTGCGGTGGGTTACGGGCAGAGTGGAAGGTAATGACTCTTCTGGCGTGGGCTGATGCGCAGGACTAAAGAAACTATTCATTTAGCGCTTCATCAGTGTGATCCGCAGCTAGCATCTGCGCTCCGTAAAACTGGAGACGAATGCAGTTGCTGTGTAATGGGTTTTGGCTTTAGATTGCTGGATTTTAAGTAATTCTTTCCTGAATAGCCTTTATTTCCCATCCTGCTGTTCCTGGCTTGCGTTCATCAGTCTAAATATTACATCTGTAAGCAAAATTTCATTCAAATTTAATGTTCTTAGTTTGTAAACTGGAATCTATGTTGTCTTTACATGAAAATGATATTAGTTAAAATGTTTATGAGCCTGTATTATTAGTTCATAAACCCGTGAATTGAATTTAACATGAACTTTTAACTTGTTTTTTCAGGGATGCCCACAAATTCTACCCAGCAGCGACATCCTGGTACCAGCGGGAATCGTTCGACCAATCACATTGCGAGCTCGGAACTTGCCTCAGCCTCAGTCGGGTCAAAAGAACTACGAGTGTGTGTTTAACATCCAGGGCAAGATCCAGCGTATCCCTGCGGTCCGGTTCAACAGCTCCTGCATCCAGTGCCAGAACACTTCAGTAAGAACAACATTCGGTTCTGAGAAACTGTCTCTTGGGCCTTTCACAAATGAACATCATAAATAGTGATTATAAATGATACTCCTGCTGGAATAAAACATGGATTTTTTTGTATAAATAGCTAAATTCATTTCCTTCTTACAGGAATAGGCCCACAAAAATAAAAAACTTTTTATTTCAAGAGCAACAGAGGTTAAATATTTCCTTAAATACCTACATATAAGCTGTTGTATGGGCTCAGAGGACCTGAAGTATGACATATAAAGTCAAATGAACTGTTTTGATGGTGCTTTAGAACTGTTATTTTGCTTTTTTAATAACAAAATAGCATGCAAGCTTAAAGTGACATGAGTAAATAATGATAGAATTTTCATTTTGGGTGAACTGTCCCTTTAAATATTTCTTAATCTGCAACAGTGTCATTTATTAATCAGCATATTTCTCTAAGCGTAGCCTCACCGCAGATGTCATTCGAATAATTGTTGAAGAAACAGATGTAATGTTTTGTCTTTGTGTGTTTGGCTTTGTGACTTTTTCCTTTTTAAAACATTAGCATGAGTCTGCATCGGTTGTTGGTTATAAGGCAAAGACGGACGATGAATGTCAAGGTGACTTTTTACTGAATCACTGATCTTGAAAAAAAATACGAGAAAATCTTTATCCCGGAAATCAGCAAAGACATCAATTTATAACTTTGAAGCTCTTGTTTTCCCAATCCCAGTGAAAAATGAGGCATGTCACCATGTTGACTTTGAGAATGTCTCTCTCTCTGTCTCTCTATCTCTCTTTCTATCTTTCTCTCGTTCTTCTCTTTCATATGCGGGTGGTACAGACTGTTGCCGTCTGTGACCCATCTGGTTGTCACGGTAACCTCAGGGAAGCTTGTAAGATAATTAGCTAGGCGCTGGATGCACCTCATAATTTGGCACGGCAGTGTGACCTGATACAAAGGAATGCGGTGAACTCGATTTGCCGCGGTGGAGGTGGAGTGTGTGCCCTCTGACCCCCGTACCCTGATGGGGTCAAAGGTCAATCCACTCGCCCCGATCCTGCGACAAGACAATTGATGTCCCGTTGCAATTTAATAATGGGGATCACGTCCGTGGGCGCATTCTGCGCAGCAGTCTGAGCAGGATTGATTGTCACCCTTTCCGGCGCTGACACATGCTGCCGTCCTCGGACATGGTTCGAAGGCCCCCCTCGCCAGACCCCCGGTGCGGGTAGCAACTGTTGTCCTTCCATCTGTTTTGACTCATCTCCTCCTGTTCATTTCTCTCCCTGTCTCTGACCCTGGCTCTGCTCTCTGATGGAGCTATGCATTTAAATTGGAATTGAAGCGTAGCTGCGCTGACCGGCGTTTACGGGTTTGGATGTGCAGGCATTTAGATGCAAAGTGAATTCACCAACCGCCTGTCAGTGATGATGCTGGTGCATATCGACTATATAGTGGGCAACAGGTATTTTATTTATTCATCGCAGATGAATATTGACATAGAGATTTGTGTGTGTATGTTTTATTTATAAAGGCTTAAAACCTAGAAATTCTCTGCCGAGTTTTAAAGCACAGAAATGAGTTATACAGGGGCATGCTGCAGTGTTGGCCAATGTTAATTTTTAAGGATGCATGTTTTTGCTTCACCTCTAAAAATGTAACTAACATACATCGTTACTTTTTATGGAAGGTGTTATGTTCCATAAATAAACAGAACAGCGAATTTCTTTTAAACA
>JAZGTK010019873.1:0-11211 GCA_036877625.1 Ambastaia sidthimunki
GAGTTTATCTCTTTCTCCACCAGAGCATCATGTCATGTTGGTCTTGTTTGGACCCCACTGTTCTTTGTCGTCTGACCATTTTTTCAGTCTGCTCCACATTCAAAAGTAACGCTTGGTCAGATTTGACAATTGTTGCTGCTCGAGTAGCAAAAGGAGATTGATGTGTTTACCTTTCATCAGTAGCACAAAGTTCAAGGTGCGAGAGAGACATTTAATTGAATCTAGCCTCTTCTGAATGATTTTCAAATGTTCTGGGCGAGGGCCCAAGCAGATGCCTTTTAAAGGACACGTGGGGACCATCTAAAGTGCCATCCATTAGACTCCTCTGTTTAATATAGATAAAGAGCAATCCCAGCCATCTGAGAAATGATCGATTCCCTTACCTACTTAGCGTGATTTATCTCATACCCTTTACACACCAAATGTGCATTTTAATCCTTTGTTAAAGGCTAATGGCTCTCGCAGGTTTTTATATAATGTGAGTATGCAGCCAAAAATTTCCCTGTTAATAGCTCCATCAGACTAAAGCTGTAACTGCCCTTGATTTGTTAGATCTGGGCTTGTTCATGAATACTGTAGATTTAAGGTTTTGCAGTTATGCATATGTCATTGCTCCTTCTCAAGGGCTATAATTGTGTATTTTACACCAGAAACTCTCTACGTATTAATGTAGCTGCTACTTTTTGAAAAAGAGTAAGACTCTGAAGTTAAGAAGTCATGTTTGGAGCATAAATATGACCTTCTGTGCCGAGAGCATGTGACGCACGTGGCTGTTCGTTTTCTTAAATTAACCTATTTAACTTCTTACCGTAGAGTCCCGTGACAGCGCAACACAATTATGCAACAGCCAATCAGAGAGGCCAGAGCAGAGAGGGGGGATTTGTGTGGCCTGTGTCTCCCTTCATTTGCTAACTGATATATAAACAGCATTGAGACTGTGTGTGCCTGTCATCTGATGCCTGCAATATGTGCTGTATGGTGCCACCTTGTCCCCTGAAAGCTAAACCTTCAGGGTTCTTTGAGTTCTACGCACACATTTAAATTTCACTTAACATGTATTGAGTTAGCTGTGTAGCCGGACTTCAGAGGAAAATTAAAGGGCTTGGTTAGCAGTACAGCAGGGTTTTTTGCAAGTATTTAAGATTTGGTAGTTCTGAGGAGGTGCCTGGAGGAGTGCAGCATGTGTGTTTGTGTGACAGAGTAGCCCATATGCTGGCCCCAGTACAGAGCAGATCCTCATTCATGCTGCATATTAGCTTAGTAGCACTCGCTACTAAGAACCATCATTTCCTCTGTGTCAGCACCTCCTAAGGCAGCACACACACAAACACGCTCGCCTTTATAAATGTGCCTTAACAGCACACTCACATACACACCGGAGTTGCCCCGAGGCCTTGAGCTGCCTTTTTCTGGCTGATGGGATAAACCCCTTCTCCCTACATTTATTTAAATGGCACCGGTACCTTTCTAAAAAGGAAGGTGCTGCCTTGCACTTTTAAATAGGTCAGAAATCATTACATACAACGGTGAGAGTAGACAGATCTAGGATTTCTAACACCCAAGGGCATTTACACAGGGGAACAAGGGCTCGGAAATATATGAACATGCAAATTCATTATAAAATACGCACTCACTGGTATGAGATGCTGCTTCACGGAGCCGTTCAGTGTGACTTTTAATAGGTTTGCCTTTGTGTGTGAATTAATGCTTGTGTGTGTGTGTGTGTGTGTGTGTGTGTTATTGCAGTAAGTGTGTGTTCTCTGCATTCAGACGCTTTGGTGTCTGCTCCCCTCTACAGCACACTGAGCTAATTGAAGTGGGCCTGTGCCAGAGCTGGTGAAGCAGGGAGCTTAGCTCCCTTCTTCCTCTCCTCCTGCCACTGAAGCATCCCCTGCTTGCACTGTTGCATTCTGGGGGATTTTTTTTCCCTACAGGCACAGGTGGCCACTGTCGCAGTTCGTTGATGCAGGAGCGCAGGAGGACACAAAGTGTTGCGTCAGTGCATTTTCAGTCTCACGCATCTAACCACAAAAGAGGGCACGCTTTACATCGCCTGTCACCCGGCTCTTTGAAAGTGGTGGCAATTTAATGGAGTGTGCCTGTTGTACTTTATTACAATACAGAGGTTATGACATTGAAGCTCACAAGCCCTCTTCTGACGCCCAGCATACCGGTTAACCTTGATTAGCTACAATTTGTATTTGCTGGAATGCGTTCCTGCGTGGGACTGAGTTAGCAGTACTCCAGCTGAGGCAAGCGGTAACTCGCTGACTCACTGTTTATTTATGCCACCATGATGATCATTTATGACAAAATTCTCTGAAAGATACTCGGAAGGTCTTTCAGGTTGTTAATTCAGACATCAGTGGTGGAAATATATGCTTCGAATAATATTTTATTTCAGTTGCTTACTTATTTTCTGAAAAGTAATTACCAAAAGGGAAACTTAATGCTCAGAGGTAGAAGGGTATTCTCACATCAGGCACTCTGAACTGTTCGATTGGGCTTGGGCAATGTTTGCATGTAGCGTGATCCCTAACCACACCAGAGCACGGAACAGCCACTTATCATTACGACAACAAACACATTCTGTTACTACTCGGATAGTACAGTTTCAACTATTTTTGTTGAAATTGTTGGCACAATTGTGCCTATTGTGAGTACACTCTAAAACTCAGTAGTCCTCAGTTAAGTTTCAGCTTTGTCTCCGATGTTTCTCCCAAATGTAAAATAAAATAACTGTAATTAAATATAACAACAATTTTCGATGTAAAGTAAGAGAATAATTCTTAATTTGTTACAACTTGTTCCTCCTTCAAAACAACTTTGCTTTGATTCAGTGCATTAAGTTTAAATCATAAAATGGGTTGTTAAGGCCACTTCATGTTTTCTTTTCCCTCTCATTTGTGCCTTCCGGTTGTCTGTAGTGGCAGGTAGCGTGAAACCAGCATCCAGGGCTTTCAGTTTCCAGCATGTCTCTCATGTCTTATCTCAGCCATCCAGCTCAACAGCCTCATTCTCCAGAGGAATCCAGAAGATTCTGCTTGACTTGTTTTGTTGTTTGTGTCTCATACATACCAGCGGGCATGTGTTCTTTTTTCATCTGAGCACTGGTGTGTGTGTGTGTGTGTGTGGAAGTACAGGTTTTTTGGAGGGCCGGGCAGTATTATCATTCCGATGAGAGCGCAGGCCCAGATGGCATCTCAGTTTGAGAGCGCCCTCTCTCCTCCTCCTCGCTGCCACCTTCGCTCGCGATGCAGCCGCCTCTGACAGAGCTGCGTAATTACAAACACAGAAGGATGTCTTCTGCTGCGTCTCTCCCTGTCTTTCGCCATGTTCCCATCCCTCTGTCATTTGCTTCTTTTCTCTCTGTAAAGTATGTCAGTATGCGTCGCTTTTTCCACACGTCTGCGGTTGGGTCAGATCTAGTTCTCTCTGATTTCTTGTACCGCAAACCCTTTCTGTCTTTCTTTTAGTCGCCACATGCCACTCAGAGCCACTCTGAAACCATCTTTCAGAATAGCCAGTTACTTCTAATGCTGAATGCGTGATTTTGCCGCTTTCTTCCATATCCGTTGTTTTCTGTTTCTCGGTTTCTGTTTTTTTGTGCCTGTCAGCTTTGTGTTTTTTCCACTGCCGCTCTTCTAGTCTCAGCTTCAGATGGCGCGCTCACGATTCGCCCACAGTCCACTCACTGACCGTGTAATGAATGCTGCACACAATAATGACAACTGCTGGCTGAAATAGCCAAATCTGACTGACTGTACTTTTCATAATCAGTCTGCTTGAAAATTAAGTCGTGTTAAGATGTAACCAGAATGAGACAATGAGCAGTTTTGAGGATAATGGGTGTGAGTCAGCTGTTGGCAGAGACTGCTTCCTCCTGCACTCTTGAATTTCATTAGTTCAAGGCATTGCTGTTTATCTATTATTTTGTACAGAGTTCAGACCCTCAGCCCTCAGACCCTCAACAAATTTAAACACACTTTTAGCGATAGATTTTCAGGGATTTTTCTTAGAAGATCAGATGATTTGCTCTCTATTTGATGTCATTATTGTCTAAAAAGCATTGAGAGATCTTATCTGCTATTTTTCATTTGTGTGGACATGTATATTACTATAGCTAGGCCCATAGATATGGCCCTTTTACTTTGTCTCTTCTATAACTGTCGTCTTCTTGCAGTTCCTCCTTGCTTTTTTTATTTCTCTCTCCATTCACCACATGTGTCTCTCCGTGCAGCGAGAGTCAGTGATGTTGCGGCGTATCCATCTGTTCAGATGAAGGCCTTGCCGCAGGCACTGTCACCTATACAGCTCTGTGATGTCGCCGTGCGGCTATCATTTGAGCTGAAACTGTCATCTGGTTGGAGGACCTGTAATTTACCAGCTGTTTGATTAATATTAAAAAAGCCCTGGTGTCGCCGATCTATCATCTGTAATCTCAGTGTGGCCAGCGGAGGCGTGGCGGCTGCAGCTGCCAGTGTTTGCAGTCCGAAATTTTGTGATTGAGCGGAGCTGTGATTACAATTGGAGATGGCTGTCGAGATAGACGAGATAGCGCGGTTGTTGTGGGTCATTTGCGCTCGGACTTGGCTAATAGTTTGAGAGGCCGCTGAAAGGCAAGTGTGATATGGAAAGCAGATTATGTTGTAGTGACAGAGAGGAATGATTGTTGTATATTGACTGGGCATGGCAGGGATGCCGATGAGCGTTGTTTCTTTTCTTTGGACTTATATTGTAGAGAAACACGAATTAATCTGGACTCCTGCCTGTCATTCGTAGATGCTGGATTAACTATATCAAGTCTCTTAAAGGGATAGTTCACCCAAAAATGGAAAATTCAGTCATTATTTAGCGTATGAAAGACAAAAATTGTTTTCACGACTTATGCACCATATTTCAGATCTTTTAAAGTCATGTGATTCTTTGCATAAGAAAACGGACTGTTATTTTAAATAGTTAATTGCTGAAAACCAGCTTATAGTAGCTCATAGTAACATAGTAAGCTTATAGTCACCTCATGTGTGTTGGCATGCCTTCAAATATCGTCATATAACCAGTGATTATGGTGTCATTGTACTGTGTGGTGAGTAAATGATGACAAAATTGTTTAATAAGACAATGCTGGGTAAATTTTTACAAATGCTAAATCATGGCTATGCTAATTCGCCAGCTAGTCCTATGTTAACCTGTATAAACTAGCCTAAAGCAGCTTGGAAATCTACACTGGTCTTTCCATTATCAAATGGTAATATGTTGACAGTTTTTTGTAATTAAGTTACGTGAATTCCTGCACATCTGTTTTGGAGGAGGGCTGAATGGATCTATCACACCATGAGCCATTTGTGTATGTCTGCGCACGTAATGTGTGCCAGAATGTGAATCAGTATGTGCGCAGGTGGTCCTGGTGTGCTCAGTAGTGCGCTTAGTCCAACCCTTGAGGCCAGCACAGGAAATGATTGAATTCTGAGGGCAAGAAAGCTGACAAATCACTAAAACGCTTTAAAAATGTTGTAATAACACTGTCCATAAATCACCACTGACAGTTTAATCATCATTCAGTCTGGGGTCTGATCTGACCACCGAAGAGCCCTCCCTAATCAGCCGACGAAGAAAACAACCCCACAAACATCATGCATTCTTTTCTGTTTATGCCCTCAAATGTCTGCAGTTGGGAGCATCCAAAAACATCTCTTCATGGTCCAACATGATCTGACAGTATAATTAAATCACTCAGCATGAACTAGCAGACATCGTCTAGGCTTTGAGTCTGTTTGGTAAATTAGTTTGACTGTTCGGTAACATTATTTTTCTATGTGTATTTCAAGGGTTTTTACAGCCTTTAGCAGCAGTATGACAACTGATGGCTGGAAGTAACTCAGCCTTTAAAGCTGTAAGAAAACAGAGCTTAATTCACAGTTGGTAAAAGCAGTAAAAGGTGTGTTTTCTGCTCTGGAGCGAAAGAGGCTAATCCTCGCACCTCTGCCGTGATATACAGACTAAGTGGCAGGAGATTTTTCAGCCTTGGGGTAAATTTGTGATGCTAATATGGAAATAATCTGGATAAACTGGCTAGTGTTTTGGATTATCTTTACAGGATACTCAGTGCCATTTTATTATTGAAATTAGACCCTTGCCTCTACATACAGTACATTATGTACTGTATGTGTGTGATTAATTTGAATTGCAAGATACTTCAATAAACATTATGTAATGTGATGACTGGTTGGAAGTACAAGGTGAAACTTTTCTATTAAATAACTATTAGATATTTTCAAAATTAATAAGCCATCAACTGTGTTTTGCCTGAATAACTAGTCTGCTAATCAGGAAACTCTGTATATATAGGCTGGTATCAGGTTCATCCAGCACAAATTTGGATGCATTTCAGATGTGAATGTTTATATAAGATGTACTCTTTTATGTTTATTTATAGTAGCGCAATGGAAGGGAACTAAGGTCTTGTTTATTTAAACTTTTTAAAAAAATGTACTGATGATGGAAGCAAACTACTGTATCTCGTTCTTATTACAATTAATGTGTGCGTACATTGTCTGCACATCTACAGTATTCAAGGGTAAAGTGTAGTAATATGCAAAATATATCAGGGGATAAAAATTTGTCTACTGAAAAAATGAATTTGTTTAAAAATCACCTGCAACTGAGCATCACTCATTTACCATTAATTACATCCTTTTCACACATCTATGGCTCTTTCTGCGCAGTTGAAAGCACATATTTTTACACACTGCCTCTCATGTGCAGGTGTTGTTGCAGCCATCATTCTTGTCTGCCCAAGTTCTCTCTCAATGCCACCCCTTTTCCACTTTTCTTGGTGGTAGCCTTTAATGTCAACCTAAAAAACTTAAATCACTTTTGATAACAACATTGCATAAAGCCCCAGAGCCTGTACTTATGGCTATCAGTTGGGGTCTTTTAAGTGATGATTTATTGAGATGGCCACGGCCCACCATTAAACAGACATTTAGTGGAAGTGTCTGTCCAAGGCAACTTCAGTTCACAAGCTGCACGTTCCACTTAGTGTGGGAAGCTGTTTGAATATTTCGTAGATTTTCTAAATTAGATTTTTCTAAATGGAGACTTAAAATGCATTTGGATTGTCACATGAGCATTTTCCTAAAGAATTAAATTAGACATAATTACAATTGAAGGGCATACTTCACATGACTTGACAAGAGGAGTAACATTTTTAACAAAGGCATTTGAGAAGGCATGTGATTCAGTTCGTTCTATGTGTCCTTCTTGTCATAACTGTGCATGTGTTATGTGTGTGTGTGTGTGTGTTATGTGTGAGTCTATGTTAGTGTGCGATCTTCATTGTAATTACATCTTTCCCTGGGCCTCAGTTTGCCCCTGAGAATTGCACCAGGGAATTCATTCTTCAGTAATAAAATTACAAAACAGTGGCAGCAGCTTTAGATGGGGATATTTAATGTCTTTTATGAAATATTAACAGTTGGAAGTTTTAATTGTCTTTCCAACCACATTATCGCTTTCTCTTTCACTCTCTCTCTCTTTCTCTTTCTCTCTCTCTCTCTCTCTCTCCCTCTCTTGTTTCTTATTCCCGCTTCATCTCAGGGATAATAGTGAATGGTTTCTGAAACAGACAGTTCTTACTCACTTTATTAAGTGACAGATGAGATCACATGTAATAATAGTGATTATCCGTCCTTCTGCTTTTCTAGTTCGCCTACTGCAGACCTCAGAAAGATAACATGAGTTTAGGAGGTAAAGGTGAAATGTGTCATCAATGAGAAATAAATATCTTTTTTTTTATTCCAGCTTGTAGATAATATAAGTTAGCTATTCATACTTGGGGTGGTACATTCAAAACATTACAGAACAGTAACTTTAGGGACTGAAATAAAGCATCATGGCAAGACATTTCCAAGGGGAAGCACCACAAACATTTTCTTTGCTAATGGCACAAACATCAACTGTAAAACCCAGCCAGAATGTAGTTTAAAACTGGGAAACTCTTAGGCCTCGATGACCCAGGGCTATTCTGTGTTGAAGGATAAGGCTGGATCACAACTGAGAGACAGCTCACACAGGGGCCCCCAGGCAAAGTAGATGTACTCCTGAGGTAATTTAGGAGACCGTTCTATCCTTTTAGAAAGGTCTTTTGTGGTGCTACTAACCTACAAACCCAGTAACAGCTGTTTAAAGACAAAAATAATCTTTTTCAGAGCCAATCACATATTGTCTTTTCCTCTGTCCTTGCTGAGGTGGGCTTTGCTTGTGTTTTTTAGATGTACACACAGTCAACTTGAGGAGAGACAAGAGTGTAATAGATAATGCTGTGGTGGTCTCTTTAAGAATTAATCAGCTTTTTTGTATTGCTGAAGCTAAATGCAATATAGATATTGGAGCTGCGGCTTGATTAGTGTATGTGCTTTAGAAACATTTTGCTGTGGTCTCTAATCCTGTTCGTACGCAGTCTGCATTCTGATTGATGTAGTTAACGCATTGTATGTGTATTTTCTCTTTGTTTCAGAGATCAGCAGGGTAAGAAAGGACATGTACAACGACACATTAAATGGCAGCACGGAGAAGAGAAGCTCAGAGCTCCCAGACGCCGTCGGCCCCATCGTGCAGCTCCAAGAGAAACTCTATGTGCCTGTTAAAGAATATCCTGATGTAAGTCTAAAGCCAGTTTACATGGTGTAGACAGTCACACTTCACACTTAGTCACACTTTCTAACAAACACACTTATATTTACAGTTGAGATGTGCAAAACCACATTTTTTATAATCGACTAGTCAGTGGGTGACAGTTACAAGCTGACTAGTCAGTCCTGTGGTAGCCCTATATAATTAGAATAGATCCTAGATCTCCACCACACCCAATGCACTTTTTCAGTTCTCAAGACACTTTTTTTGGCTCATTGTCTTAAAAATGTAATGTTCACGATGTGAGAAACTCCCCAGTAAACCAATAAATGGCGCCAGACACGTCTGCTTGTGTACCTAGACCAACATTTATCACTAGCACACTGTGCACTATGCAGCTATTTAGTAGGGTAAGTGACAGATAATATAATACATATTATAATAAAGGGGCTAAATAACTTTTTATTGCACAAAACTATCACAGTCCGTACAAAATGATGACCTACGGATTACGCATAATAATAGGAATACTGCTAACTGTGCGCAATTTAAAGCACGCCAGTAAACGTCTTAAAATTTATTGTTGAAGTCGGTTACGCGGGCACTGCTTTGATGGCTGTAGCAGTTGGCCATTAAAGGAGATGAATTTAGAGATGCAACTTCTTTGAGGTAGTTTGTGCTGACAGTTTAAAAGCTGTCAGACTGTCTGCATGCTAAAACCCTCTCATGCGCCAAAACTCCCTTTAAACCATTTTCACTAAAGGGAAAAATAAGAACTAAAATATTACAAACATAGAATACAAGTCCCAGGAACCTTTCAGTCACATGAACTAGTCAAGGGCAGAACTTGAAGGTCAGTTAAAATGAATTACAAATAAATCCACACTTACCCACACAAGCTTTTTACCAAAGCTAAATAAGTAAATGGAATAGCAAACAACTGTGCAGCTGCCCAGTATAGCCATTATTTAATTACAGAGACATACAATTCAATGTAATCTAGTTTTCTTTGCATTAGGACATGGGCACACATCCAGTATATTGATTTCATTAAGACATACTGAAGAAGTGAGGTTGCACAAAATCTTTGAGTCCATTTTATGAGCCCATTTAATTTATTGTGTTATTAAGCTGATGGTTTGCGGTTGGCTGTTGCTGTGTGCCTGAGCAGTATAAATGCTTTTTCTGCATCTGTCTAAGCCCAAATTTTTTAAGTATTTTCAAGTATTGAATATTTTAATGACACCATCACTACTAAAAACATTGTGTTAGTGTTGATGAGTAACCTGCAGTTTCTCTTAGATTTATTCATCAAGACTTGATTTATTATGAAAGAATGTTTTAAAATATTATGAAAGTTCACCCAAAAACTTAAGTTTTACAATTTTGCCTCACACTCATGCTGGTTCCAAACCAGAATGGATTTCTTTGTTCTGTGGAAAAGGGTGATTTTGAAGAATAGCCTGGCTGCTCGTTTCCATACAATGAAAGTGAAATTGGACAAATGTGTGTCATGACCAAACGTCACTGATATGTCTGATACAGTAATATTTGAGCTCCAGCAGATGATTATCAGTGAATTATTAAAACTTTCACTCTGTACACATTTTAACTGAGTCTATCATATGGCTTGAGAAACTTAACAACCCCAGTCCCTATTCACTTACATTATACGGAAAAGGGTCATAGGAATATTCTATGACCTTTTTAAGGAAAGTTACTTGTGCATTACACAAAAGCATGGGTAGAGTTGAAATGCTGGCGTAGGTAAATAAATGCTGACAATAGCATTATATTATATTGACAATAGTAATTTTAAGGGGAATTGTTCCTTTAAATCTAACACTTCCCGCATAGATTCCACTGAAAATGATTTGCTGGCCACTTTCCCTCTCGAGTCTTTGCACATCTCTGGTAACAGGGGTGACATTGAATTCTGCCTCACCTTTCCAGCTTGTGAGTCAGACTCACTCAGCTGCATCACCAACAACACAGTCAGTGGTTAACAAATCTTTCAAGTAATCGCTGTCAGATCCTACTTGCCTAAGGCTCCCGGCCCTGAGCAACCAGTCGAGTTCCAAGCTGATTGATCCCAATTAACTTATTCCATCCCAGCTTGATTCCTGCGTGGGCAGCACTAATCGAGGCTCTCCAGCAGGGGTGTAAACACTGTTTGGGATTAAGGTCCCCCATTTTGCTGGTTTCCTGGTTTGAGGGGCTGTTTATTTGCCTATATTTCCTTTGGGAGAGAGCTGTGCTGTTTAACACCACAGAGGCAGTGGTGCTGTAAGTCTTTGACTAATACAACATTGACTCAACAATCTGTGTAGTTGGTAGCGTGGTCACACATGCCTGTTTGGTCCAGAGAGAGGACATTTAAAGTTGAGAAGGATGTTCCTCAGAAACTTTCACTTGCAACAATTCTGCTACCGAAAAACACACAATGCAATTTACATATTATTGTTGTTTGTGCTGTTCATAATACTGGTGTTTTATAAAAAACAGATTTCAATTCAAATTCAGTTACTACTGTGCAAGAATATAGTGCTTTCTGTCTGCAGTTGCTGAAGCATTGTG
>JAZGTK010019875.1:0-11209 GCA_036877625.1 Ambastaia sidthimunki
GGCAACCGTAAACAAACTACAAGCTAATGAACTTTGTCTTTGTGCTTTATTCAGCATGTCTTTGTGATATAAAGAATCACCCCGTTGCCATGGTAAAATCACCGTAAAGAAGAATTCTCGTGACTTTTTGCTTTAGCACACACCAATTCAGAGTAAATTACATTGTCCAAATAAGCAACACAGTGTCATGTGACCGGTCACATGTGTCTTCATTGTATTCTTAGCACGTCTGGCTACCACCTGACATCCACCAGCCAACTGTGACACTGTGGCACTGTTATTATTCACAACACAGTAAAAGCTTGCTTGGTCACGCTTGGCCTTTTTAAGCTTCAGCTCATCAGAGTGAATATTCACTATGGCCTCATGTTAAACGCTTCAATCATTGAAACAAATTCTCCCATGAGGAAGCTCTCTGTTCGCTCGATATTGATTCTCGCTTATACAATGTTGCCATAACAGAGATCAATCCCAAAAGCACAACCTTGAGAGTCAATCCTCGCCTAACAAACATGTTTACAAACACGTTAAACACGTTGAAACACGTTGAACACGTTGAAACGTTTACAGGAGGCTGGATTTCCGTGGCATGCACAAAATGTCCTTTAAGGCAGTCAGAATAAATCAAGACTGTTGCTGTTGTTTATCATATTTTTCTCTGGAGAGAAAAATCACAGTGATTTGCGAACGTTCCCTAGGTAGTTTCAGAAGAGATCTCAACAACGTCTGTGCTCAGATTAGCTAACACACTGAATTCTTTCATTAAAAGTCCAGGAATTCAAACTAAAACATTTTAAAATTCTTCCAAGACTGATCGATCGGAAAAACCACGGCAGACAAAGTTGATGCTTTAATTTTACAGCAAAAATCATTTGTGCAAAGTCTGTTAAACTGACACACACTTCAGTAAAAGATTTTGTTACAATTGTCACAATTAACTGTTGAAAACCTCTGGCCCACAGGACGTAATGTCTCACAGATAAAGATGAGTCTGTACGATTATATAAGTTCAAAAGAAGACAGCATCATATAAAAATGTGTCTGTTAATGTGTAAAGATTTGAAAGTCTGAAACATAAAATGCAGGTTTACAGTAATTAGAACATGACCTGAAATAAAGTCAAAAGACACGTACTGAAAACGTTTATTGCAAGAGGTTACTAGTGAACATTTTGGGAGTACAGACTGTAAAACCATAAAAGATAGTTTTAATCTTTTTGCATTGTTGTAGACTTACTGAATTATATGCATTTAGGCCAACAAATGGACCAGAATGCGATTACATTTTTATAAAACGGTTTGTTTCAAATACATAAACAATCAGCCAATAAGGAGTTTATCAGTGAGGGACCCCAGCGTACCAGCAAACAGCACATAACATATCCTGGACACCAGCACTAATGGTGTTTTTAACAGAGACTAACAGTGTATGACCATCAGCTTTTATGTGTATTGTCTTAACTCATCTCATGAATGATTGTATTATTTTCAGCTTCAGTATGACAGCAGTGAGATCATCACAACATACTGACAGATAAGAAACGGGATGCAGAACTGCATGAGTGCGTCATCATATTAATAGCTACTTTAAAATTACGCGTTTGCGCCTGTAAAGCTGCGTGTTTTTCCACCGATGGCGTGTGAGGGAGGACAGCTCATACCGACGTGTTTGAAATGTAAATTTTTTCATAGTTTGTCATGTAGTCACATAAACATATTTAGCCTGTTGTTGAGTAAGCCATTAGTCTTTGTTTTTGAATGATTGTATAGCTGTATCGGTTTGTTATTATTTTCCACCAAATTAAATAACTTTGTTAACATAGCCAACAGGAAAAATTATGATCAATAGATACAAATCTGCCACATACAATAATAAATACACCTGTTTATTAGTTTATGCCTATTGAACTATTTACAAATAAACCCTGTTGTGATCTTTGATAACTAAAGGGCAACACTCAACACTCGGTGTTAATTGCTGATGTGTTGGCATTGATTCGACTGATATTAATTATCTCTCATGTTATTAATTAATATGTTAATACTTCCTGGCCATAAAATAGAACAAAATTGCTTATTATTACAGTATTCATGACAGACTGGTTTTGAGTACTAAAGAAGACTTAAAAGAAAGTCATTTAAATCTAATATTCATGACTTCACTGGGTCGAAACCTGTAACATTATTGAAGAGCGTTGAGTCAGCGTTGAGTCAGTGTTGAGTCAGTGGCAAATCAACTTTACTCATTAACGTCAAAGTTAAGCCGCCTATATCTTCATATGTGATTGTCCAAGCGTGATAATACAAAAACGCAGTCTGTGCATTTAAAATTCGAATGAATCACATTGTAAGTTTTAACCCAGCAGATGGTTAGTCACTGAAACAAACTGCAGTAAACTAGTAAACTACAGAGTAGTTGAGAGTAAATCAGGTAACAAGAGCTCAATTAACCTTCATTATGTGAGTCACTAGGTTGGGTAAGTTAGTGATGCAGTTATTGGTTTGATCTCATTAACTGATAAAAGATTTCACAGACTTGATTTCTCAAGTCTTGTTGGATAAATTGTGCCATTCAACATTATTACTTGTCTGGTATCTGTCTGTATATTATTTTGTCTCCTGTCTGTATTGTGAACTTTTCTTGATGTTGGGCTCTCTTGAACCTGTGGGCCCCCGATAATTACTGATCTTTCACCCCATTAGCCACAGTCCTGTTTAAAGAGACTTTGAACTGTCCTACTGAGATAATGTACTGTACACTCATGCATTTAAACCTTGACCTTATTCAAAAAGTCCCATTAAAACCATTTCGATGTAAAATGTTACCAGTCCCAACTGTTTGTGATTTATATCAGTCCTATAGTTTTTAATCTAAAGCAAAATGCTAAGATTAAATGACTGTTCAATGAATAAATGCATTTTCAACTAATAAAATCTTCTCTTTTTATTGGTTAAAAAATGAAAGAAAGATTACAGTTTTTTTTAATTCTTGAATACAATGTATATATTGGACTACACATAGTCCAATATATACATTCTTGGATTTTTCCTTTAAACTTTAATCTGTTCTATTTTTTTCTATGCCATTCTGACTTTTTGTTATTTTTAGAGCAGGAATTTGTCATTGCCGAGCTGTTGATTTACTCGACATTCAGATGAAAATAAATTGTTTTCCTTCCTAAAGGCTTTTCAGTCCATTTGTCAAGATCTCGCTGCACCCGACCAAAAGTCCAAGCAGCATAAAATCACTTATTATAGAGAGAGGTGCAGGGATAGACCATTTCTGGACTTCCTTGGATGTCATTTGTCAGATTAAATGAGATCAAAAATTAACTACACATAAAAATGCCATTTCATCTGCCATGTTCTTCCTCTGAGACATCACTCTTAAACATTAGGGTCATTGGAAAATTACAATGGATGAAGTTTGTTTTGATTTGAACGTAACGCTACAAAATGTTGTTGTTTTAAAAACTGTTCTTGCAAGTGGTGCCTTATTAAACTGTTTAGATACATTATGTGAGAACTGGGTACTAAACTGATTTTTAAAGACCTTAAACTCTCACAGGAAGCCAATGAGAAGCATTTAATGAGAGTGTAGAAGTTTCAGAATTAAAGGAATAGTTTACCCAAAAATGACAAATCATCCATCATTTACTCACCCTCATGTCATTCCAAACCTGTATGACTTTTATCTTCTGACAAAAGAAGATACTTTAAAGTTTGTTTTTGTAACCACTCAACACTGGCACCCGGTGACATTGTATTCCAATCCATTGTATGGCCACAAAAGAAATGACAAAACATTTTCACTTTTGATGAACTTTCAATATTGGATGAACTTTCCTTTTAATTCGAGACTGTTCTTTTCTGTCTGATACATTGTTACATTTTGGCAGGAGTGTCTTGCAACGTTTTTGAGAACACGTTTACATTTCTCACCGTCCTGATTTCTTTCTCACACATGTCGGAGGATCAGATGCAAAGGTCAGAGCGTTAACTGCGTAATTAGGGACATTAAGTCATAAAAAGGCTGATTTTAAACAGAGGGCCTCAACACGTCAAAGAGGAATATTGACAAAATGAGTAAACACAACACATAATAATTATTATGGCGCACCCTAAATAGTGATAGCAGATTCCGTCATACAAACACGAGTGTTGGATTGTGCGTGTTTGTGAGTGTTAAGTTTGGCGTTCACATGTGTTGCGTGAGATACGTGTGTTGTGATGAAAGCTGTAGGCGTGTGGACGGGTGCCTGGAGTCACCGATGACCGTGTCCACAGTGTAAACAATCATGGATATTGACAACATCAGGAAGAGGCTTGGCAGATAAGGAACGTTGAAGTGATATTACATCATCAGTCTGCCAGGCACGGCCATCACCGATTCACGGCAACACCCCTCTCTTAAATTGTCCATGAACTTTCTCATTTTTATCAATACAAAACAAAATGCAGAGTTTGAAATTAAATACAAACCACATTGTTTACATGAACATGTCACGCATATTCTTTTTATTTCTGGTTGGATGATCAGAACAGATATCTAAACTTCCTGTTCTCTGTATTTCTCGTTGGAACAATGAGTAACAATACAATAAAATGTCATTGTACGTGATAACGGATGAAGATCTTTATTATTAGTTAAAGCTGCATTCTGTAACGTTTTTTGGGTTAAATATAAACAAAAATCTGTTGTACATCACAGATCAGTGTTTGAAAACAGTCTCCTTAAATGAAGGTAAATTTATAATAATGATCTATAGTTTGAGGGATTGGTTGGATTTCCCGGGAAATGTCAGTTTGGATTCATGTAATTTTAACATACATAAAGAAAGCAAGTGAAATTACCTGCAATTTTATGTTTTAGACAGAGGTGGCAGTAGAGAGACAAAAGTTACAGATTGCAGCTTTAATTTTTTTTAAATTACGTTTTGACACGTTTTGGTCTTGATATTTGTTGCATATGTCTATATCATGATGCTGCCTGAGGTCTAGAGAACCGTCTATTTTTCCATTTAAGAGCTCCAAAGGGGCATCAAAGGTCCTCATTGTGCATAATCATCTGCCTGATTAATTAGCTCATTACCATATTTGAATATTTAGCTACAGACAATGAGTCAGCATTTGGAGATAGTCTACTCTCAACCAGACTGACTTTTTATGCAGAAAAAAATGTAAGATGTCACGTTTTGATATTCGCTCCAAACACAAAGGCACTATTGTGCCCTAACTGTAGAGTTATTAATTAACCCTAACTAGCCATTGAAGTACAGACTAACAGACAGGCCAAGCTCAAAGAACCATAAAAGTACAATCGCACTTTAGATGAAGTCACAAAGGATTTATGAATTCCGTTTTACAACATTGTAAAATTTATCCTCTTTATTCATTAACTGCAAGTAATAAAGATGGGTTCTGATTGGCTACCACTGAAATGGAATGAGGACAGATTCCTTTAAAAGGGAAGAAGGAAAAACAAGAGGGGTAGAGATTGTTTCGATACTGAAAGACGAACAAGAAAACACTTTTCAAGAAGAAGTAACTACACCAGCCAGCATGAAGACAATTCTGTGCGTTTCGTTCATGGCTGTGGCTCTTTTCCTGCTTTCTGAGGCTGTGCAGGTTCAGGTATGTTGTTTAATTTGTAACTTTTCTTGTTCTATATTTAAAATCAAGTGCAGTTGACCACTTATATAGAACTATTACGAATCTACAATTACAAACGCTCTACTAAACACTAAATACTGTCAACCATATATTCTATTTTCATATGGTGAACATAGGCAATCCTGTAGGAATTATATCACTGTAAATTCATTTTGCTACTGAACTTCCAAAAACAAAAATTTGAGTTGTGCTTTACTAAGTGTACTGTGTGTTATATGACTCATTCTATATTGCAAATAATTAAAAGTGATTTATAAAGAATCCAACTGCAAACTTTTAACTGCATTGCAATCAATGAATCTTGACAATGTGAACTGTACTCAGGCTTTTATTCCTGTAATCTCCCGCAGGATGGTGAATTTTCCTTTTCATTGGAATCAGTGAAAGTTCTCCAGCAGCTGGCCGCCCAGCCTCGAACCCAAAACCCCCGCCTGGCCAAAACAAGCTACTATTCTGTTTGCGCCAATCCCAGCCTGCCGCAGGAGTTTGTGCCCCTGTGTCTGCAGAAAGGAGCAACAATGTCATTTGCTAGACTAGGTAAGAATCCACATTCATTTTTCAAATTGATGCTCACTGGCAGTTTTTTAGCCTTGAGAAGAAATTCACAATCAATAAATAACATTTTTTGTCTGACATCTTGATCCAACCTGAACGTTCTCTCTCTGCAGCTTCCATGCCTGTGGATGTCTGTGAAATCTGTGCTTTTGCTGCCTGTACCGGGTGTTAATCCTTCTCAACACCAGCTTGTTTGGTCACCCTCACCTACTTATTCAAAAACAACATCATGAGTGTCATGGTTGTATAAGCTCCATCACTAAGCAACCATCCGGATGTTAACATCTCCAAACGAACATTACAAATGTTGTAACAGCCCAAATGGCAAAACTCAAAATGGCAGCAGACTGTTCTTAAACTGTTACTTAAACGTAAACTTATTTTCCCTCCTAGTGCCTCTTTAATTCTTTCATGTTTTGCTTTGTTACAGCACGTATTTCATTTATTTAAGAAAGAAGTGACTTTTTATTTTTCTATTTCTCTGTTTTTTGGGGGGGCGGGGTTATAATGCTTAGTGTGTCATAATGCTGTGTTTAATAAAAGGCTTTCAAAATTGCTCTGTTTTCTTACCATGTTGTGTTTTTTATGTAGAATTTAGTAGTTTTAGGAGAAGTTTTAAAGCTGGATCTTGGTATTTTCAAAGTGTGAACGCTTAAGATTGTTGAATGCTAAGTGGATCATATATTATATTATGATTGGCAGGGAAGCAGAAAAAATGCTCATGTTTCTTTTCTGTATCTTGTCAAACTGAAAGCAACATGCCACTTCTCTGAACCTTTCAAACGCACGCCATGTTTTCTTGATGAGTTTGGTGGGTTGTATCCCTCATAAAAGAATTATTGAATGTTGAGTGACAGAAACATTCATTTCGAAGAGTGTATTAAATACAGGAAACTATTTCACTGCTCATTCAAATGCACAATTTTCCCTATTAACTATGTGATACGTCCTCAGATCATTCGGCTGTGAATATATATGACGTCTGTGTGTTTGAACAGGAATGTGTGAATTTAAGTGCATCTATGCGATGCAGTAGGTGTGCAGTACATCTGTACACCCCCTGCACGTCCCCCTACGGCACACGTTCCCGATCATTAGTAGTCTTGAGAGAGAGTCCAGATCTTTATGGAATACAGAATTTGATTTTGCCGCTTTTGATTGGGCCTCGTGTTCCCAGTGAAAAAAACTGATTAGGTGCAATGTACTTTTTTCTATTCTCTGTTTTGGTTGATGTAAGCCGGGGAAAAAAACGCAGGTTGCTGATGGCACTGCAATTTACCTGTTTTGAAAGCTCTGTTGAAATGGTGTACAAGAAAATGGACAGCGCACCATCTCTTTCAGCTACTGCAACATGTTTTCTTTGAAGGTTTTGGTCATTAGCGAGAACTTTGTGCAAGTGCTACAAACCCTAAATAGATCATTAGTCCAGAAATTCTAAGTGACAGGATTGAAATTTTCAAAAGAAGAAGACTGGCTTGGAACCAATCAAGATTTAAGATTTAAAGAACTTTATTAATCCCAGGGGGAAATTGCTTAATCATATGTGTAATAGTATGGCTTTAAATCTGCTTATACAGTAGATACAGGAGGCCCCATATAGTTGACAAAGAAGCCCTGTGCTGATAAGACAAGGAGGCCACATTAGCACAGAGCACTTAACCAGAGTTACACCCTGTTTCTATCTGGAAAACAACAATACATTTAAAATGACAAACATTATAAAAATTGTGTGTGCCTTTTCCAAATCAAATCAAGCCAGATGAATCTAATTAAGCGGATATGACTTTTTCTTGTTATTTCAGCCAATTTAATCAAAAATATGGAAAGAAAAATGCTGTGAATACAAGCCATTCAGGAACAAAGTAATGAATTAGATGTGGGGAGGTTAATATTTTAAAGTATTGAGTTTTTTATTTTACCATATTGGATCACCATATAAAACCATGCACTAACATTTTGCATCCATACCAGGGGCTTGTCCAAATCCACACTTGTGCACTTGACTACTTGTTTGCTTACATGATGTATTTCCTGTATTTGGCTCAAGTGTTTAAGTGTGTGTAGAACTTCAGTTCCCAATAAGACACATTTATTAGGTGATAATAAGTTGACATATGTAGTTTAATATCTACATGCAATTACAGAATTACAACAGGCAACATAATTTAATACTAATTAAAAATGGCGGTGTATTTATACTTTAATCAAATGACAAAACGCAAAGTGTGTGTATTTGCACAAGCCCCATATCGAGTAAAACCTCATTACAAACTACACGAACCGGCGTATACTGTAAAGACTGCGCATGCGCGATCGGCACGCTGGCACCTACCCGCACTACACTGACGCACAGAGAGCGTAACTGCGGCTATTTGCGGTATTTTACGCCACATTAAAGCCCCAGTGATGAGAGATAAAAATATACTGGCCTTTACTCCAAACATTCAGGACTTCAGGCCCATGGTTTGCATCCTATACGACTCCGTAGCCATGCCAACACCCGGAAAATCGCATGGAAAAGAGCATCGGAGCACTGACATCAGATCAGTGACATTATTTAAAATGCGGGGTCATATTGTATTGCAATGGTCTGTTGTTCATTATTGATTAAATGCCATCTTGTCTGCATGCAACAATGAGGAGAGCTTTCTGCATTTCTGAATGCAGTGGCTCTATTTTCTCAGTCTTGTGTTTGGTGGATGTTTTGCTGCGGTTCAATGGACTGACGCAAATACAGTATCTTGTATTGAAGGGTTTTGACGTCCTCCTGTTGTGATGTCATTCCTCAGATTCACAGTCATTGTGTTACAGTTTCACAGGACCAAAACACATTTTCAAGCAGTAAGAATAACTCTTGTTTTTAATGAATGCCTAAACCAACGTGCAACATGTATCAGAGAGACTCTCCAAAACATAATGTAACATAATCTAAGATAATGTGTCTCTTTCCATAACATAATGCATTATAAGACCAGTATTTTAGTAAATAATGCAACTTTTCATTTCTTATAGTAAATAAATATGCAAACAACTGTATGGCATCGTACATCAGCTTTATTCTGATACCAAATATTTATTACAATTATATATAAAACTTTTATATATTACAATGTTAAGCTAGATGCTGCCTTTTGTACCAATGTTTATATATTGTTTTATTAATATTATGGTCTTTTCTTGGTGGTAAGTTTATATGAATTTATTGCATTTTGATCAGTACTGTTTAATAATGCCACTTTGATGTGCCAGATTACCTTTTAAAAATAAAATTTTAAATGTAGTTGAAAGTAAATTCTAAATAGCATTTAACAAGCGACAGTTTTAAAGTAGGCTTTCACAATACTGTCAATATTTTGCTCAAAAAAGCCACTAATTACAATCATTATCATACATTGAAGAACTGACGGTAATGTAAGAAACCAATTCCTGCGTTTTATATGGAGAACCCCTTGTGTACAATCTACAATCCAAATGCCATTGTCCAAGCCAGCCAGCTGACATCTATGTCCTGCAGATGCTCATAAAGAATGAATTTATGAGATAACTAGTACACTGTGTATATCACTCGCTGACAGGGTCACAAATGATTCACCAACAGGAAAAAACGCTATTGAAAAACAGTTACATCCTCTTTTGTTATCAGAGAGGCCGTCGAAACACAATTGACAGACTGTCAATGACCACCAGGTTTTAGTAGGTTACTTAGTAAGCTATTAAACATAAAATGCACAAGCCATATATATGTGTATATAATTGTGTGTGTATAGACCTGATCTATCTGTATATATCTGTATCCATTCTGCAGTGTATACAGAACCATCACTATTGAGACTGTCAAACAGAGGCTGAAAATGAGGACCCTCATCATCTTCCTGCTTCTGGCCATATGCCTGATTCACAGCTCACAATGTGTGCAGGTTACAGTGAGTGAAAACCAGTCTATTCTCACAATGATGAGACATGAATGAATCTGGTGTTTGTTTGGTTAAAGCTGTTGGCTTGATTGTCAAAATCAGTCTGAATGCCCCACTTTATCAAATAAAGATTTTCTGTATTTGACAAACAGTGTAAACCACTTATATAACAACAAAATCTGATGTAATCTTGTGTGTAGAGTTATGATTACAAACTTCAAAGCAGTGATTTGCCATATATTTGGTAATATTTACACAAATATCACATATCTTCCCTTGAAATTGGTCATAAAAATAATATTTTATAATAATAATTATAAATATGCACATATATAAACATAAAATATAACAAAAGTTATTATTGGAGTTTTAATGTAAAATGGATATTTATTTTTAATGTTACATGTTAACATGTTGATGACATGATGACATGACATGTTTCATGAGACATGGCCAAACATACCTTAGATATTTAAGCCTGCACATTGGCTATTCAGTGGTTGAAAAACTTAATGGATTTTAAGTTTTCAGAGTGACACAATATTCAATATTACATTCAATATTTTTCTGTGGATGTCACCTGTCAGGTCATTGATTATGATGTTATTCCTACATTCTTTACAAAGATCATTTGATTTCACTCTTTTGATTAATGTGAAAAGCTTAAGTGGATGGGCACTGATTTGGTGTGTATTCAGATTCAGTCCGTTTCAGTTTGAATAAATGTAAAAGGTGTCTAATAGTAGCCCTTCACTCTCATCTCAGTACATCCTTTAATGAAACACTGGCTATCTGCAGGGTAATAATCTGAAAAGAACAGTTTAATTGTGTAGTAAATAAACTCTCTCCTTTTATGATGTTGGTTTATGACAAGCCCATGTGGAAAAATTCCTTTCAGTGTGGAACAATAATTCACATCTCTGCTTCTTATCACCGCAGGACAGTGGGTACAGTTTCTCCCTGAAGGCAGTGAAGACCCTGAAAAAGCTTATGAAGTCTGACATGAGCGCAGACCTTCATCAGAGCTACAGTAAATCGTCATCTCTCTGTGTTGACCCTGAGCTTCCA
>JAZGTK010019876.1:0-11209 GCA_036877625.1 Ambastaia sidthimunki
TGGATGTTCTGGGGACACACTGGAGCAAACTGGGTAGCGTTACGGATCTCCTGCCAGGAGCCTGGAGCCTCCGGGGGCTGGAAGCGCCTCTCGCCCACTGGCGGGGTGGCGTAAGGAACGCCTAAGTACTGCTCGACCGGGCCCAGAATCTCGTTGTTCAGCTCTTTGCGAATGCCCCGAAGTTTCCCGTAGCCTGTGGTGACCATGGGGTGCTTGGCGATGGTGAGGTCCGCCCGCTGGCAGGAGGAGAGCGTCAGACGCAGAGCCAATCCCAACAGCCACACCAGACAAGTGTCAGATACACGGCGTGAGCAGGAGCGGCTTGACCCCCGCCTCGATCGTGCCACACCCACCAATGACATGATTAGCTGGGGTGAGTTTTGCCCCGGTGATGCGTGACAGATATGAAACAGACGAGAGTTTCTAGGCTACCCTGATGACAACAAAGTTGGGGTACACTAGAGAGAAGTGGGCGTCTAAAGGACAGAGGGTGTTTCTCCTCAGGAGGCCTGCAGACACTGAGAGCTGCAAAACTTCATGCTGATGCAACTTTAACACGCTTAGTACTGCGATCCGACCATTAGCTTCCTGCAGAGAGACAGAGAGACAGAGAGACAGAGGCAGAGAGACAGAGGCAGAGAGACAGAGAGACAGATATCATTAACTGCAGACAGTAACGCATGCACACCAACACTCTCAACCACAATAAAAGGTAATTACAGTACTGCCTGAGGTTTAAAAATCATATCACCCACAAACATGTGAAACATGAACCTAATTAAATATAATTTGTTCTTTTTCTCTTAATGTTTGTTTAATATCTGGGCTGAAATTGTATTTTCTTTACCCCTGAAGACTTTCTGGAGAATTCTCCACAGCACATAATTACAGATGTGTATCTGGACCACAAAGTCACATCACAGAGATGTGTCACAGCGCCACACGGTCACGGTCGGGTACCAGTGATGCCTAAATGACTTCCTCTGAGAAGACAACAGCACCCAGCACATTCGTTTCAAGTTCCCCCGACATGCTGCTGCTCTAGATTCTTGGTTCCTGCCTCCTTTTGGTTCCACTTGACTTAGCTGCGCTAGTTTTATCTCGCTAGATGGAGTAGATGGAGGGAGACGTTTGGGTGTAATAACCGCCTGCCATCAACCGTTGATGACGGTCAACTCTCCCCTGCTGAGGTAAAGACAGACGGCTACAGGCAGGAATTAACCATACTACATCATTTACTACGAGAAAACACTCAACTTCACCAATTTGGCACAATAAAGACATTTAGGCGCGCGTCTGCACAGAAATGAGCTTTTTGTGTTTATTTTCGCATTCGTGCAGAGAGACGGAATGCGTGATGATGTCGTATGGAATCTGTACCAGCAGCTAGTGACAGAATGACAAATAAACATATATGTGCTATAATATAAATTGTCAATATAAACTCCCGCTACAGGCCTCTGTTAGGAACTGTATGTGAAACCAGAGTCTACAGAAAGACTACATTAAGTGTGTGACTGCAGAGAGATGAAGGCAAAGCACACCACAGCGTAAGATGCTGTCAAAGATGCTGTAGGCGTTTAGGCTCATAAAAAATAAACCATAAGTTTTCACTAGACACTTTTTCTTTGCTGATAATTTCAGGAATTCTGCCCCATGATTTAAATATAGTAAAATGTGTTAAACAGAACTAGGGATACAGTGTTTTTATTTATAGCTAAAATCATTATAAAATCAGTCCATTAATGGACACACAAGAAACTGAGTTTCTTGAAAGTTTGGACACCATGAGGCCTGTAGAACTGCTTCAGGCTGACAATCGCTTGTCCCACCAGCAATGATCCGAATCTGCACTGACAAAATGAAGCCTGAGACACACCTCCACTCACAGGCCCTGAACAAACCGCTGATCAAAGCCTGCAGACCGTACAGACAGTACATTTATGCTGAAGCAAATGTGTGCATAGCTGCAGAGCACACGACAATCCAAACAGCTGCAAAACATCTCAGCTGCATCCTCACAGATTCTACAAGGAAATCAAGTCAAGACACAATCATCTAGTGTGTGCTGTTCTTCAAGAACTCAGCATCTCCATGACAACCAAAACCACAGCTAATCAACCCACCAGCACCAAACCTGGACACAAAACACCCGATGAAAAAATCAAGTGCAGAAGAAGAAGATGAGACACAGACTGACGTCAACAAACAGACGGCACACGTTTGCCATTCTTGCTAAATAGTTATAAACAGAAATATTATAACCAAATATTTTTGTGCCACAGAAGACAGCACAAAATGATTTAAATGGCAACATACTTGTTTTAAAATAATAAGAAACGACATTTCTCAATAAAGCCAACTAAAGAACAGTAACTGTTATTTAAAAAAATGGTGGGTTTAATATTGGATAGGTTAACAGCTATCCTCCACTCACCACAATTCACAACAATCTGTGAGAAGACTAAACACACTGTAACTTTACTGTAGGTCAACACACTATAAAAACTATAAACATTTAATTGTACAAAGAACCAAAGGCCAATGCAGAAAAAAAGATGACAATATTTCACTGTTTTAAAATAATTGTACATTAAACATTAAACATCTCAATGCTGTTGTTTCATGACCCAGATATTGATATAAAAATCACACTGCCGGGCCCCTGCTGATTCCCACCCTAATCTGAATGCCAAAATACCCTCAAACATCAATATTTATGAGACACAATTAAGGCCAAAGTTTCACCCTCTGCTGGTGGGGCTTCAACAGAACTTCATAAATATGCAGTTTTTCTGACCCCCCACCTTCAAACACACCGCCACACAAACACACTCGCAACCTGTGGAGGTGTTTTACATCCCCACCAGAGTGAGACAATAATTCAGCACATTCATATAAACTCCAACCTAAAATACTGAGATAAAAGTTAATGTTCATGACATCTGTCAACTCCACTGATATTCTCACAGTGAGCACATCTGAAATGAGATGCAACATTCACACAGTGATGTTTAAAATGTACAAGATTACAGCAAAGGCTCTTCAGAGACAAACTCTGACCCCCAACTGCTCTTTAACAGCCTTGAACAGATTTAAAAGATTTCAGCTGTGATGCTTCAGTCACTGTTGCAAAACACCAAAGACTAAAACATTCTTGATCAATTGGGACACACACATTTTCTGTAAAGACACTAGTTTTCTGATGCTGTGGGCTCTGTGTGCTCAAACACAACGCAACTTTATTGATCAAACTGAATATGGCCAGTTCATAAATCAAAGACAATTTCTCAGTGTTTATGAAGAGATGCGTGTTTGTGTAGCTGTGTGTGTGAGTGGAGGACGCCCACATGAGGCCCTTGTTGACTAGCTGCATGTGGGTAAGTCGGGCCCTCAGGGGCCTCAGTGTGAGTAAAACAGCCCTCATCTGATTCTCAGAGACGGACGCCTCGCTAGTCTGAAGTACAACAGAGAGCAACACTCGGGTTCCTGAACTGACATCCGTTCATCCTCTCATAGAGGAAGTGATTTCAGCTGTAACGTGTGAACCTGTGGCGTCAGAGCTACAGTGAGCTCACAGGCTTCTGCTGAACAGCACAATTCACTCACTCACATGAAGCACTGCAAATCAATATATATAAATATCATGAACATTTGGTATATTTATTATATAAATATATTACTATTTGGAATATATTTGAATATTTTGCAATAAACTGAAACCATGTTTAGTTTTTATACTTAATCAAGTATAAGCTGAGGTGATCTATTGCAATGCTCCATGGGATTGTAGTCCATTTCCCTCAAAGACTTTTTTACCTCTGCTTTCTGTCAAATTTTCAGACTTTTCAACAAAAGTCTGTAATGCCGTGATGGAGTGATCGGTTTGATTCATGTCTTAGAACTCATTCATGAGAATCCCTGTAAATCCCTACAGAAAAATAACTGGTTCTGGAAGATTTAAAAGTGGGCCGGCACTGCTGCGGTGTTGTGTGTTTTACAAACAGCATTAGCAGAAGCGTCAGTAACACACACAGCACGACTGAATCTCATACACACCTCTAACTCTCCTCACTGGCTTGTATTAATGCTGGAAATGTTTTGGGCTCAGATCCAGTTTAGTTCAGCACATTCTGGAGTTTAATGCAGCTCTTACAGTGAGCTCATCAGAACCCTGTGAGGGCCCGTATAGATGATTCTGAACCGCAAGCAGAATTTCAGCATTTGCTCAGTCGATATGAAAGTGACCCTGAACAGCTCAAAGTCACCGATCCAAAGCCAACGAGACATACAGATTCATCTCCAAAACCATTCATGACATCAGAATGTTTTTATCTAGTGCTGAATTTAGCATGAACTTAAGCATGTAACGAGAAACGTAAAAAAAGTTTTTACTAATTTAAACAAACACAAATCTTCAATATTGAACTATAACCCAATGTTTCATAATACCATCATGCAGTATGTTGATGAAATGTGCACCCTAGCAACCATCACAAACCCCCTAGCAACAATCTCTGAGCAACTTCACAGCTAACGTCCTGGCAACCAGCACTCAGACTTCCTTCCAAAAAAAGCACAAATCTAATTATATGATGTTCTTCTTTCATACTGTAATCAACATTCCCATTTAAATAGCCATTCATTCCTTAATCTGCTTTCAAAACATCATCCACTTACCAACTGTTAAATCCAGATCAGGTCTGACCCCTGTCATCCACACTCAGCTTCTGATAACAACCGCTGTCTCAGTCTTATGCCAGTTTGATACAAGATCTGGTTACGGCTCCAACCTTCTCCATCAGTCTGGAGTCACAACTATCACCTGCAGATGTGACCCGAGCCATCGGACGCCCGTCTCCATCATCTACAGTTTCCTGCTGAGAGTCTGACACACCTAAAGCAAACAATCCCCTGAGGAGAAGAGCGGCTGATGACTGCAGGGGCCTGTCGTGTGCCAATTACTGACACTTTCAGATACATGTAGAATTCTTAATAAAGAAAAGCTCCATTAGTTATTATGACATGAACCTCACAAAATACATTTATCCCAAACTAAACAAGCTAATGGACATTAGCAGAGGCTGACAGCTTTAAAGTGGTTTCACAGAACAGACAGAGAGGTTTGACTCATTTCAGGTCAAACCTTTCGTTCCTATCAGTGAACCTGAATGAAATTATTCTTCGTTTAATTTGAATCATTTCTCGAAGATTTCCCCAGAAATACACTAATGAAGTTCACTAATTAGTTAAAAGTGTACAATTTGTTTGATGTAAGAAAACTGGGCTCTGGTTTGGAAAGTCTGTCTAAAAATATCTGTTTTTGTAATTCTGTTTATATTTATTGTTGTGCTGATGGCATGTAAATACTGCTGCTTAACAGTGACAAAAGTGTCTCACAGTTTCACTCTTTTACTCAAATGATTGATACATTTTAATGTAAATCAGTTCAAATCACTTAAAATAAACCAGTTTATCACTTCATGAATCAGATGAACCATCACTGATGTACCAATGAACTGAAGACCAGAGTCACACAAGGAGATGCATGAGCTCATCTGAGTCTTAAATGTTCAGTATCTAATAAAGACATGAAGTCTGTACATTAGTAGCTGGTCATGAAGCTGGAGTCTAAACACACAAGTGGCAACGGCCGCACACGCTCTCACACATATAGATTGTTCTGGAGCATTTTTAACAATGAGCTGTTCCTCTCATATCTGACATGAATTCATCTGTGCTGGGCCTCATCCATCTGTGCCTACAGCACCCGCAGCATCATCTAACTGACTGTCAGCGGCACGGAAAGCCCACAGCACCTTCTGTCCTGTTGTCACGGCCGTCTGATGGAGTAAACGGCCTCCGGACAGACGCCAGACGAACGGTCAGAGCCAAGCGTGAAACGCACATCGCCGTGACGGCATCTGAACAAATGCGCAGCCACTGGCACTGTATACGTGACTTCTGGCCCGGCTGTCAAACCCGGCCGGTTCAGCAGGAAACTTCAGTGGTTAACTAAACACAAACACACTGGAAGACACGTGGGATCATCAGTGAAGTGTCAGCTGTGTGCGTGGGTAAAAATGATGTGTTAATGTAACTCAACGCTCTGTAAAACAATCAAAACATATGTCTAAGCATCATATAAACGACAGCAGAAATCAACAAAACTCATAAGCAATCTTACACAAAAACAAAAGTCACATCAAAACCTGAATGCTTCATAAACTCAACCTCTGTGTATCAGTGTAGTAAGATAGCAATCTAGCTTAGCTAGCAATAAGTCTGTAGTACACTGTAGTACACAAACTAATTACAGTTTAGATTTCCACTAATAAATGAGATAATTTGTTTAATAAATAATGTCTCTGAGTTGTACCCAATGTGAAGAGAGTTCAGCAGGGATGTGAAGTTAATAAACTGTGTTTTCCATTAAAAACAGTCTGCTGTGAAACACCCACCATACAGCTGCTCTGACTCAAGCCTTCATCAACTATCACATCAGTTTCAATCCCACCACGAGGACAAACTGTCTGTTCTGACTGTGTGGGCTGTGTGTGTGTGTATATAATGTATGTGTGTGTGGGGGGGACATTTACGATGTACTGGTATATAGAAAACATTCAACTGTCATTCAACATCATTTGCTGTATGAAAAAAAATCGTTCTACTGTTTATCTTGCCATCAATACAATATAAATATATTTGTAAATGTAGCTCTGTAGACTTGACCTGTTGGTTTTTAGGGTAAAATGTTTAATGCTCTCTCTCTCTTTGGACAAAAGCGTCTGCTAAATGAATACATGTAAATATAAAATCATTATTTGCGAGTGTTTGTATAGACTGCACTGCCTCACACAACACAGTTATACACTTACTCATGTTCTAGTCACTACTGTCTGATAGTGAAGAGACTGAACAGAGTCAAGTTTCATCTGAGGTCAGCATGACCAAACACAAGCGCATTTAACGGCTTTCCAGCAAATCAAGTTTGAGTACTCGCTCATACCAGGCTGATACGATTTTTAATGGGGACCCACCCCAAAAACACACTTATGCTACATGCTTCCTGCATGGCTGTAAGCTAGTTATATACATACTGCATCAAAACACTGATGTACTGCATCACTGTGTGTTCTGTATCCTTCTGTTACAGCTGAAGACGTTTAATTCCCATGAAACAAACAATCACCTGGAACAGGAAACACACTCTTCTGTAACTGGCATTGAATCAAAGCACTTGCCAAATGTAAAAAAGAAATCATCTTCTACAAAAGCAACACACATTATAATTCACTTTGACTGTGGTCATAATGCTTAATGAGAACACAAACGCAGCACCTGCAGATGTAATGCACTACACAGAGAACTGAAGTGAATGTTAGTTGCATCACAGCACAGTGTAACAAGAAACTTTCTCTCATTCTTCTCTTTTCTATCTAATTCTCTCTCTGTCATTATTAAATCCAGCCTGTAAAATCTGGATCTGCCAAACTACATATCTGCTGTCACACCAAACTCCCCAGCAGACCCCAACACCCCCCAACAACCCCCCCACTCACACACACACTCACATACAAACACTCACTCGCTCACTCACAAACGCTCACACAAACAGTTTAAAAAGCATCTCGCGCTCTCGGGGAGTTAACCCACACACGAAAGCCAGTGAGACGGAAGAGAGCCAGCCTGTCGTCTCCTGAGGCCTCTCTCTTCTGTTCAGAGACACCCACAGATTTCTGAGGACTAAATCGTTAGCGTTAACCAATCTAACCGGCCCTAACTGAAGAGCTAACTGAAGAGCTAACTGAAGAGCTAACTGAAGAGCTAACTGAAGAGCTAACTGAAGAGCTAACTGAAGAGCTAACTGAAGAGCTAACTGAAGAGCTAACGGAAGAGCTCACATGGAGACGAAAGAAAGAGCTTCAGCTAAAAGTCAGATATTTAAGACAGTTACTGTCAGTTACTCAATTATGTTTTATGGTATTTGTTATCAGTTGAAATTAGGTGTCTAAAAGACAGAAACATTAACTTCTTGTGTAGAGAAATGTGGTCTAGTTACACAACTTGTTAGGAGTCACATGTTAGCAGCAAGTCAAGAGGTTCACAGAAAGATATTTCAAAAATATAAATAATTACTGGTATGATATATATCATGTCCTGGTAATGACAAATACAACACAGTATGTATGTGATCATCAAACATCACCACACAATATATCAAAACACTGTCCATACCATCTGATACCATCAGTAAATCACAAAAGTTCCACAGTATGTATTTGTGGAAGTTTCATCTAATAACCATTTATTGACTCCTTTCAAGTTTGAGGTTGTCACAGTCAGATGGGGATTGCCAAAATTATGTCTGAGTCCCAACTCTCCTGCTCGCTCTCTCTCTCTCTCTCTCTCTCTCTCTCTCTCTCTCTCTCTCTCTTTCAGGAGGAACATGGAGCTGATCTCTGGCATCTGTTTTTGTTAGACACATGTAAGACACAAGAGATGTATGAGTGAGATCCAGTAGAAACAGGTGAATCCGAGTCACGCTCCTTCTTAAGATGTTGGGCGCTCCTGACAAGGGGAGGGGGGCTGTGATTTAGCTCAGGGTCCAGGACAGCCTGGACAGCTCCCATCCATCTTAGAAAGTAATTACGCATTGACGCTGCGTCTGGGGGGGTTGGGGCTCTCCACGGTTTTATAAATCACCACTCGCTACAAGCATCAGCTCAGAGAGAGACAACAGCGTAACAGTAACCGTAACAAAACTCTGCTAGCAGTGACATGCAATAGAGAACATTAAGTATTAGTTAATCTTACACGGCAGTGAATTATGGGTAAACGAAACAGATGAAAAACCACATCTCACTAAAAACTGAGCCATTAAAGTTAATTCACTGTAGAGGAGCATCAGTTTCCCACTCAGTGAACTGTGGAGATGCTCTCGTGTTTTAACATCACGCTGTTGTCTTCAGGGAACATCTGGCTTTTCTCAACCATGTTTCACATGGAGAGTTAAGTTCCAGCGCGTCCCGTCCTTCTGCGGACAGAGTGATTGGTGGCGCTGGTCCCAGCTGGGCTGGCACATTGACTGGGGGTCAGAAAGGTGGCCCGTCCCAATTTGTTTTCCTCAGAGACAGGGCTGTCAGTCAGACATGCTGTACGCTGCTTTAATGGCACAGCTATAAGACTGATGGAAGCACACGGGTGATCTGCTAACACACTGATACCTTATCAGCCTGCTGAGACTTCAGCCGTTCAGACGCTTCCCTTCACAATAATGCGGAGAGAGAAAAATCTTTATTTAGTGAGAGAAAAATTCGGGTTATTTAATCAGAACACAGAGACATACAATATTATAAATATTGCGTCTGCCTAGACTCTTTCTTCTTTTTCAAAGCAGGAAGAAAAAGATCATCACACCCTTAAAAAATATTTCTCTTTCTACGTCAATCATGAACTTTAAATGTGAGCAGATGAATGAATGCTGTACTAAACCCACAACTTCCTGTAGCAATCAAACACAGGCAGCTTCATTTCATGTCTGGAGTCGCCCATCAACATGCCTGTCTGTAAATCTGTCCAGCAGTCAGAGGTGCTGAAACCGGCCGCAGCAGTCAGCACTCAGAACTTCCCGCTCAACACTGCCATCCAATTTCATACAATCTTTATTCTGTGTTATTTCTGCCACCGTGCCAACATTAAATGCACCGAGATGTAAAATAACAACACACAGCCAATTTTTCATTTTATAACGGTCATTTTAATGATTCCTGCACACGACTGAATGATGTTCAGATACTGGACAATTACACCCTGAATTTTAGCAGCCTGATCAAATAAACTCAAACTCTGCAAGACGCATTAACACTTTACTGGATACAAATTTATGGAGTCATTAGTTCTACAGCCGATTTAAAGGTCAAACAGGAAGTAATGCAGTTAAATTTCAAATTGCTCACTGCAGCTCGTTCAAGAATGTTCTCACAGATTCAAATTCTTCGGTCCAGATACTTTTAGCATATAATAGAATCTGAAAACATAATTACATCATACTGCTAGATTCATCAGCACAAACACAATGAGGAACATTCAGATCCAGCAGGTTTTTAGAATGCAGGACGTGTTGATGAGACTGAGCATCAATCGATCAGCTTCTGACCGAGTATAAATGCCTTAACCAGCAGGACAATCAATAGTTAGTCTTTATGAATAATTCAGCTTCATAATGCTGCTACTCTACACGCTCACATCATCACATGAGACGTGCTGAGTGACGGCACCCGATCAGCAGCTGTTCAAGCTTATCAGGTGTGGAAGTTAAATGTTATTAATCACATTTATTTTTTTATAGTAACTGAAGCAGGTCATCACCACACGCTTCCTTATCTGTCAGCAATTCACTCCATCTGCAGGACACGTGCTAAAGCTGAGCAAAACATTGTTTGCAAACTTCCTTACGGTGACACAAAACAAACCAAAACATTATAAAAGTAAATAACGTGTCCAACTATTATAAGCTTTACCTTGTGTACACTTGGTGGTAAACCATCCCTATAGCAGTTCTCATGTTGATGTAGTTCACATTATGACAGACCAGGGTATGAAATCTGCTACTGGATCTACTGTAACAAAAATGAATTAAAAATCATCAAGAAGAATCAAAAGAATTCAATCTTCCTGCCTCTCTACACATAACAAACAGACCTGACATCCTCCAACCTGAGGTTCACGTCTCTCATCTCTCTGAGGCAGGAGGAGGTCAAGAAACTTCAGGCCATGAAGATGTTGGTGAGGGGGACTGACTGACGATCAGCATGCAGGATGGAGAGAAGAAGCGTGAGGTGGAATCTAGGGAAGGTTTGTTGATGTGATTACACTGGGCGGCACTCGACTATGTTTAACACTCAAGGGCGGGAGGGCCACACTAAAACTCCAGATCAATACACAATTTTACAATCATCACCTCGTCCATAACTGGCTTGAAATGAACCTGCAGAATGTCAATATCAGTTTGAGAGCGTCACCGTTCACTCGAGTCTTCTCGTACCAGAGAATGAATCATTAAACAAACTTCCTTGATAAACTCTTACCATTCAACAATTCTTCTGGTGCATTTCCACTCTGAAGACACACGGCAGGGCAGATGCTCACCTGCAGGGCAATTTACTGTGCCTGAAATAGGACACATTTTACATTCACTAATTAATTT
>JAZGTK010019877.1:0-11208 GCA_036877625.1 Ambastaia sidthimunki
AAAAAATATATTTACAATCCATCTCTATCCGTCCTTCCTTGGGTCCACTGTGAAATATTTTAGAAGCATGTGATGTTTGAGATGGTCATTGAGGTCATTGAGACTGGAGGCTTTTACTGTGAGCTTTGAAAACGTTCTTCCATTAGTGATTGATTGTGACATTTAAGTCATGGCCCCTAACCAGAGCATCACATCATGACCTCATCGGACACATTTTACATACATTTTACATACATGTAGCCTGTTGCTTGCAATCAGTGGAACACACCACTGATTAGCTTGACTAGTCCAGTCTGACTTGAGTTGACGGGTTGAGTCTGGGTCATGTGACATCCCAGCTAACAGGCAATGTTCTCATAACATTGGCTAACGTTCTGTAAAAGTGCTCTCAGAGTTATCAAATAATGTTTTTTGCACTAATGTCAGTAGAACCTTTTTAACATTAGGTATCATAAATATATCAAAAACTTTATTCTGTTATTAAAACTATATTTATTGTTAGTGGAACATTTTAAAAAGTTACATAAACTTTTTTTTTTAAAAGCGATAAGAGATAATGGTAATGCAATGTCTGAAAAGTGGACGTCTTGAACTTTCCTAGAACATTCAAAATAACATTTTTAACATTTTTGTTACTGAATGGAAATGTTAGGGAAACATTTTTACAACCTAGCTGGGATCAGTTTCATGCACAGTGGCACGTGGAGCAAGATTCCTCAGTGTCTAAAAAATGTGGCTGTGTGACATTAGCTTTGCAAAAATCAAACTTTTTTTGTAACGCCATCTGTGACGGTTTTTCTAGTCATAGCACAGCGGTACAGTAGTTGTTATTAATCAGATGATCCGTGTAGGAAAACAGAGGGCATTAGGATATACGACTGTGTTTTGATTGGTTGGTTGTGACTGCATGGCCGTGATGAGTCATCTCAGGCTCGTGGAGCGCAGATGGAGAGCGGGAACATGCCGGAAAACAGCATGGGACTTTCTTTGATCCTATTATATGATGTGAACGGTATTAATTATTTGAGGTGTGCCCGTATGTCCAGGGGTATTTGTAACAGTCGTGATAAAATCTTTGAAGCTGGCAGAAGTCGTCGCTTATGAATGACTAATGCAAGGGTGACACGTTAACATGCAATAGTTTTATGGAATAAAGCAAACAAGTGGATATTTAGGAAACCAGGCTCATGTTACCTATGTTACATGTTTACTTATCTGAATGGGGACATTCTATAGACTTCTATTATTTTATACACATCTGGGTATAAACGCTAGAACATAACACTAACACACACACTTACCCTAACAGAAAACTTACTGCATTTTTACAATTAAAAAAAAAACTTTATTTAATACATTTTTATAGCATTTTTGGGATGCTTTGTTAAAGGAGGTTTTGTCAGGTTTCGCTGACTTTTGGGTGCATTCTTGTCCCTAATATATGGTAACCCCCCCAACACACACACACACACACACATATATAGCTACATATAGCTTCAATGTAGACATTTTTTTGTAAAAATCTGTTTCAAAACTGTAGCTTGATTGTAGTCTAACCAAAATTATGTAGCTATTAAGCTTGTAGCTTGTAAAAACTACAATAGCTTCCTCAACACACATCCCTCTTACAAAAGCACAAAGACAGCGATCAAACACAAACCACTGTTGTTGTTTTCAGTTGAGGTAGTTTTGTTTTTTGGCTCTGCACCTCGGTGAAACATTTCTGCTCATGAGAAATGAACTCTGTCCTGTCTAAGCCATTCCACAAGTGAGCCAATAATAGGTTAATGTGGAAATGAAATTGAAACACTTCCCGGTACAATGAAATGTCATCCGCTGATAGAATTCTGGCCAGAATCTCTGCGGTTTGAAACTTTACTGTCCTTTTCCTCAAAGTAATCTCATCTGTCAATCATAAAAGGTGAACCGCCCACCACACACATACACTGAGGCTGATCCTGCCTCATTGACACTCAATCCTCTTACCGTCCCAGCATGCTTTGCACACATTTTTTGGCACACTGTATTTTGCAAATTCTCAGGTATATCCAAACTTCTGGAAATACGCTGCGCTTGTGTTGTTAGAATGCGCGTTGCCGATCTCGCTCTGGGGTCTCAGGGGATAATTCCTTTTTGCTTTTTTCCGCCTGTTTCTTTTGAGACAGCTGCTGCATTTATGTTTGTTTATTAGACCCGAAATCCTCAAGATTTTCCAAACTGGCATGAATTCATCACGATGCGTCAAACACCTGCCATCCATTCACATTATAAAATAACCCACTCTGCTAGTATTGGCATTTCGAGTCTTTATGCTATAAACAAGTTTTAGCGGCATAGTTCACCCATAAATGAATTCATGATGCTGTCTGAGGAAAAGATGAAATTTTGCAGAATGTCAGACTGCTCTCTTCCACACAGTCAAAATGGATTTTGACCATTTCAGCTCCAAAAATGCCATAATTCAATCTGCATTTCATTACTTTTTTGAGTTAAAAATGAACAAATAGTAATAGAGCAAATATATGATATATCAGTGTTCAACATAATGTCCTTACCTTACTCTGAAAGATTATTATAACGATTTATAATTTAAGCTGTCAAGTTTTTTTTGGGAAATGTTGCTTCATATAACTTCAACATATGTAATGAAAAGTACATAAAGTAACCTGCAGTTTCATGGTTCAAACAGAGATGGTGGTAGAAAGGTTGCATCTGTAAAAAAGTCTGTATGACTTGTGTACTACTTTCAATGTTTTCTAAGCTTTGGATCAGAAACAGTGAAATTTTGCATTCTACTATAAATAACTTCCTTTATTTTCCACAGTAGTTTGAAAGTCCTGCAGGTTTAACAGACTCCAGGGTGAGTAAATGATGATTTATATTTCTTCTTCAGAGGTGAACTATTTCTTTAAATCTTTATTGTTTATGAGATCGAAACACATTGACCTTTATTTTTTGAGCACCACGGGTTTAAGAGAAAGTGAATTGTGAGTTTTATGAGAAAATAGTGCGTTTGGCTGACTAATTGAGCTCTGTGGATATTGTTCCGTTCAGTAGCGTGGCTCTCATTAAAATCTTTCTGTGTCCCTTGTTGGTCTTATTGCTTCATGCTGGTCTTAAATGTCAGAGTGGCAAAATGTTGCCCGTAACTATGGCAGCTGTGAAGCAGTGTATATTATGAAGAGAGGGGGGCATTCACCTCGGTTGTCATGGTGAGGGAGAAATCGGACAGCTTGAGGGTTGTTTTAATGATTTAGCACTTGAGGCATGCCCTGTCTGACTCCATATTTCAACTCTTGCCATAGTGCATCAGCAAATTTATTCTGTAGATATTTATTCAGTAGGTTGGGAATGTGCAAATTAAACCGTTTTCTAATTAACCAGTTTGTGGGTTGTCTGATCGATTACTTTCACATTTATACATTTAGCAGATGCTGTCTTTGATTAGCTAGCTGTGATTCGAACCCACAACCTTTGCGCTGCTTATGCAACACTATTAGTTGGGTAACAGGAAGGATTAGTTAAGTAAGAATCAGGTTAACTTATTAATCACTAATCAATGTGTTTCTTATGTGGGGTTTACAAAACTTTTAAACTACTTCTGTTGATCTGACAGTAATTGATATATTAATTGTTGACGTGTGGTGAATTTTCTGGCCTGTGTCTCATGAAGGCCTTCATGCTGAGATCAGTTTCATGTTTGCAACATGTTTGAAGGTGTTTTTAGGAAGGTTAGAAGGTTTTCTTTAGTGTGAACTGAACTGAACCCACGTTCCATCTGCTTTTTGCACAAGCCACCAATTATAGCCGAACCATATGACCCACTTTCTACAAATACTGACCAAACACACGAACTGTTTAGAAATAGACACCAGCGAGAGGAGAAAAATTTGACCTCTTCTCCAGCCAATTTTTGCCCTTTTTTAACGGTTATTTTTTATTGTGTACGTATAACTTTTAATATAACTTTTCAGATGTTAATTTCATGCTAGATTACCTTATATACTTGAAAGTATCTCTCCCATTAAAAACAGAGATGCACTGAATATATTAAAAACACAATGTATTAAATGTCTTTAAAAATACGATTGCTTGTTGCTTACAAGATCCACTTTCGCTGCATTTTTGTAGTGCTTCTTTTTCATGAATATAACATTTCCCACACAACTAGTATGTGAGGCAAACACGCTCATTTTGAAAGGAAGCTACCACCCCCTCCCGTCCCAGCCCACCCCAAAAATTTAGTTTCTGTCAGTGTGCGTTCTGCCTGCGCCCACCTTCAAATCCAGCACATCCGCTTTCCACCAATCGCGCGGCTTCTGGGCAGCTCTGCCCTGTTGCTATGGAGACCTGGCTGTTAATATTCTGTACGAGCCTTACTGTGATAAGAGACCGGCCGCGCACCGTCGAGAAATCGATGGGACATTCCTGCAGCCAATATACAGCAGTGCAGCAAGGGGGAAAAAAGAAATTTAAGGCGAGCTAAAGAGTTTGTTGTTTTCTCTACACCGATTGCTGAGGTTTCCTCGTTGAGTTGCGATTGTATCGGCCCTCAGAAGAATTCTTGAATTTAGTTTGTGAAATGAAGCTTCTCTGAGGCCCTTTGAATATGAGAACAATCAAATTATTTTGTCACGTCGCAATTTTGTATCCTCTGCAAAATTTGACTGTTGGCAGCGGAATTGAGCTTATATTCGCAACTACTCAGTGTGTGTCGTAAGAAACCGTTTTCTTATCACCTCAACATGTACAAAAATCAAAACAAAGCATCAGACTGAGCTCTCGGAAGTGAAGAGGTTTGTGTCAGAGGAAAAGAACGGGACATATTGATTGTCGATGTAATCATTTAGTGTCTTGGTGAAGAGGGATCTGAGGCAAGCCGGAATATATCACAACACTTCTCTCCGCCAAGACCGGGAACAATCTGTTGTCGTTTAGTTGTGGGAAAACTAACTCCCGACCCAGTTATGACTCACAGTATGATAAAGTTTTATGATGTCATTTTACATCTATATATATCTGTGTATGTACATATATATTTACATACGTAGATTGATCTGTTGATCTTACAGTATTTAACAGATATACACACAGAGCTTTCTTCATTTATTTGTTTGTAGACTTTTCTTACGGTGTAATGCAGTTTGAAAGCATAACTGACAAATGAATAATCCATCTGGCATTTAACTAATAGCCCATCATTTACCTGAACTTACTCTGTTGGTTTCCTTCCATCTGCTATGCTGGCATTATTTGGCGTGCTGTTTCTTTAAAAAATTGAGTTGGCTCTTTAATGAAGTGACAGATGTATCGGCAAAGTGGGATGATGTGATAGTCTGTCTGTGTTCGAGAAGTTCTGAGTTTACATTCGCTGCCATAGACGCAGCCAAGACATTTTTAGATATAGCTTAAATGCCAGTAAGACCAGAAGAGAATTATGGGCCCATCGTTCCTGCAGTAATCTACATAATGCCGGTCCCCTGATATTCATTTGTGTCTCGAGAGTCATTAATGAGATTTTAATGTCCATTAAAAGTTAGAAGAACATTCACTCATTTAAACAGACTCGGGTCTCAGAGTTTATCAGCTAATCGTAACACTGCTAACACATAACGCAGATGTATCATCATGCTTTAAACAAATATTAATAAATGATGTAGGATGATCAAGTAATTTGAATGCAAAAAGCTACTACTGTAATGTCTAATAAAATGTTTTGTTCATAAGAAACATATTTTGGTTTATGAACATAAGAAACTTTTGGCTTGATTTAAAATAATAGTTTAAAACACAGAAAATTGACATTTAGAAATAGAAAAATATAGTTTATTTTGGGGAATGATTTTTATCACTGTTCAAAGAGCAGTTCGGTGGTTTTCAGGTCACTAAACAGTTTAAAGATAGAGACAGAAAAAACTGATTTGAGATCAGATGGATTTTTTGTGGATGTTTCTTGCCATAAGTTTCACCAAATAAATACTTTTTTCTCGAATATTTTTTTCTCAGGAACTTTGTATACTAGAACTCCTTCAAAAAAAATTACTATCTTTGGATTATATGATAGATGTTAGACCTCACTTAAAACTCAAGACTAAAAGTGGTTTTCAGTACTAGTGGTCCTCAGCTGGTTTTGCTTTTGGACCTGATTTCAGTTTAGATCTCAGTACTGTTCCAAAATGGTTTATTTCACAGAATTTAATACTGATGGTTTCATGCTCTTGGCAGCTAAAACGTCATAATCACAAACCGTGTTTGTTCCCAAAGTGAACTTGTATTTTAAATAGATGTTTTTTTATACTTTGCATCATTTTGTTTTTTTGAGGATGAGGGCATGCGTGCCACCCATTCATGTGGAAACTTGCCTTTGACAAACTACTAAGAAGTGACAAATTCATTTTCTCCCAAAAAAAATCACATTTTCTCCATAATTGGAGGCACAGTTGGTGACACCAAAAATCTTTTCCTTTTAAAACCTAATAAGCTTGCCAAAATATTTTTTTATTATTATTTCTACCCTTTTAAACAGTTAATAACCAATGCATAATGTTTTTTGAAGTCAGCTCAACTGTTTGTTTCTTGTCAGTTTTCAAGTTGGAGGTCACCAGGTGTTTCTTCAAAAACAAGTCTGGCCTCTGACCTTCCCGAGGGAGATGAAGGTTTCCAGCTGCCAGAGATGCAGAACCTCTCTAGCTCCTGTTCCCTCCCCATCTATGATTGAAGTGAAGCATCATTTGTGCTGTATTATTAATGCCACCCTACAGTATCTGAAAGTGAAGTTCTTGAACTGTTCTTGAGTAAATCTCGTTCCTGTTACCTTGTCAATCTTGTGAATCCTCTCCTTGTTTTTCTGAAAACTCTGGATTGAGAAACTTTCCTAGTTGTTGAAAATACGCATTTTTATAAACAGACTGCATTATGAGCTGTGAAGCGTTTGGAGAAAAGTGTTTTCCACCAGCTGGCCAAGGTTGCCGTCTGATATTTCACAAGGTCACGGTCTTCAAGGGACCGTGGTCTCATTTTTCTCCTCCCACCTCCATCCCACCTTTAACTTAACCCCATATCAGGCAAAGAAAAACATTGCTGAGTAAAAATAACAGATACTTCGTTCCCAGTGGGGAATTGAAGTGCTGCAGAAAGATAACAGGGTTGAAACTTGATGGGGTTGCAAAAATGGAGAGATGGAAAGTTCCAGCTTTTTTTCTCCAACTGATTGTATGAGTTTCGAAGGAGAACGTTTTTCCCTAATCACATTGAAAAGTTGCACTGAGTCTAAAGAGAGAGAGTGAAGGGTTTCAAAAACAGTCAGGAATGTGGATGGGTGGAGGGGGTCATAAAATATTGATGCATGTTTTTTATTTCCCGCTGGAGTGCATATTTTGGGCTTAAGCGAAAAGGGTCATGAGAAGATTTTCGGAAAACTGTCCGTTTCTCCTTCAGTGGCATTCTGGGAATTTTCATAGGGTGATGACAGCTCACATGAGTGTGTGCTTTTCCCATGCTGTGTGTGTTCCTTTGTGAGCGTGTGTTTGAGAATAATGCGGAATGTGAGATATTATTTGCTTTGTAAAGAACACAAAAACAGGTCAAGCAATACTGTGTAACTTTCTGTAGATTCTGGTTTCCGACATCATCCTCTCATGCTTGTCACAGAACCAGAGGAAAACCAGCAGGAAATGTTGTATCTCCTGTCAATGACATCATTACAAAGGCTTGTGTGATGTCATGTGTCTTGATTAGGGGGCACACACATCATCATGGTAAAGTTATCTTGACATCATTAGCTTAGCTGTTTTCTTAGCTTAATGTTCCAGCTATTGTTAAAATTTAAAGACCTGAAAAATTTCTTTTTTGTTTACTTATAAAAGACACACAAAACTATGAAATTAAAAATAATGCACTTTTTATTTTGGGTACGTGGGGCCAGTGAAAATATTGGTAGGGAAATTTTGAACTACTGGCCTGACTAGAAAAAAATTAAATTGTTAAACCCTGCATAATGAAAAGAAACAAAAAAAGCACAAAACCATTTGTGTCTCGCATTGTATTACAGCACCCGTCTAAAACGCAAATTCATTAGACAAAACAGTCAACCAAAACAAAGCAGATTTCTTCGCTTGAACTCCCCACACGATTCTTTAAAAGCATCATGTCACCCATGAACAGAATTATTGCGTCTCTTGACGCAACATTCAGCCGTCTGGTGAATACTGCAGGTTCTCCATTATGCATCTATTCCACAACTACAAAGATTTTCACACACACATCACAAAACTTGCCGTGCCGGGTCATTTTAATCAGAGCTTTATGAAAACTTCATGAGTTTCTTTCTCTGTGTTGTCTTGCTCATTCAATATACAACAGGATAAAGGATATTTACCCACCTCTGGGAAACTGGCAGCACAAATCGCTTTAGATGAAAGTCGAGTGTATTCTGCTCAAAATAGTTTCCTGGTAGGCTATTGCGTGTTCGTGTGTGTACGTTTGTGAGTGTATCCACGCTGCGTATGTTGACTGACAACCTCTCAGGCAAAGGGAGAGAGGTGTCTCGGTGACAAACAAGAACAGATATCACCACCTTAATCAAAACCTGTTCAGAAACACGATCTAGTTCCTGTGTGTGAAGTCTTTAGCTCAGACACATCGTTGCTTGTCCTTATCCACCTGTGGCTTTGCTCAATATTCCATCTGTCACAGCCCATTCTCCCGTTCAGACAAAGGCTCTGGCTGCGTCTGGCTGCGGTAATTTGATTATGGTTATTGAATGAACTGTAGAAGACCAGAGCTCCAGCCAGGACTACGTGCTGCTAAAGTCACCTGCTGATCACGGCTCATTACAATCTGAACAAGCTCCAGCTCAAAAATGGCTGCATTACTTGCTCTGATGGTTGTTTGATTATTTCTCATACGCAAATGATAGGAATTATGGGTAATGTTCATAATGTAATCATCAAATTTTTGTTTTTTTCCAAGTATTAAAGTGTTTGTCATTCGATTTCCACGATACAATTTAAGTTATTTTTCACATACTTAGAGTTTTTGCCTTATGTACAGATTTATTGACCTTTGGTTCTCTTATTTTTGCTCTTCAGGTGTACTGAGTCTGCCGGACAGCCTGAACCTGCACCGGGACCAACAGCGGGCGGGGAAAACTGCAGAGGGCCACGCCTACAGCCAGGCGGAGCTTCGCACCATTGAACAATCCCTGCTGGCCACTCGTGTGGGGAGCATCGCAGAACTCAGTAAGTACTTGCATTCTACAGCGTGTGTGTTTAGGGGTCATTGTCGTGTTCATTTAACTTCACAATGTTAACACAATGTGTTCTTCATTTAAAACATTAACACATGTAAACCCTGAACATATCATTTCTGCTAAATAAACCTCCTTTTTTTTCTTTAGCCTGAATCGAGTGTTAATACAGTCCACATCACATCTTCCTTTTTATATTATGATACAAAGTTAGCCTACATGTCTGGTGTCCGTTTTAAGTCCCTGGACAATCCATTGAGTTAGCAACACTGTTTTTAGACTTTTGAGTGGGTGTATGAATCCAGCGGTCAGATGACTTTAGCATGAACCGAACAGGCGGGGTGTGTCTCCCTACAGTGTATACAGATACTCGCCCGACCGAATAATGCCTCTTTGTATATTTGCATTGGTGGTTAGTTCACATGTGTTGTAGGTCTGCAACCACCATCGTTTTTTAATCCTAGCGATTGAGCCAAACCCAAAAAGTCAAGATGCAAAAAAAGCGCAGCATTATCCGCACTGATTATGTCCCCTCAAGTGTGCCTGCCAAACGAATACATGCACAAACTCACAGAGGAGACCAAATTCAATCAGTGCAAAGAGGAACTTGAGTAAATTACAGAGAGGCAGTGACCCTTCTGTCACTCTAATCAACATCACATTCAGTGCTGGGAAGACGAAACATCAAACAGCCACACAAAGGCAAATATATCAGCCGCATTTAGCTTGCTTACCCAGACTTACAGCCCAGTTTCCTGCCAGCACCGTGTACTGTATACTCGTTAAGAGTTATAATTAACTTTTGCATTGAATGTTTGAATGAGAAACCTGCTTGCAACATAACTGGGTCATATTTTACTGTAAAACCAACAGAAAGAAATAAGAATTTAAATGTGAAAGTTATATTCTGTTGTTATACTCTGAATCCTGTTTTTAAGACTTTCTTTGCATCTTGAATTTATTTTCATTCATTTTCGTTTAATTACGGTAATAATTGCATCCTGTACTTTTTATTGTAATACAGGAAAAAAATAGCAGTATTACCGTACAGAGACCTACTGAGAAAAATGAGCAGTAAAATGTCCAGATTTATTACGGTAATGGGAATTAGGTGTCATAAAAACATTTCGTATTGGGCTGAAATGTGTCATGAGATTCACCTGCAGACTGAACAGCCTAGACAGCCAGAGCAAATTATATCGTTGGTTAATGCATCTGCTTGTTATTTGTATTATTGCAAGTATGAAGTATTGCGCAGATGCAAAATTCCTGCCATAATATTGCATCAGTGCAGAAATCATGCAGTATATTAGCCGCAGCTTCAACAGTTTGAGGCATTATAATCAGAAGCAATTGACTCTCTACTTTTATCCAGCATCTGTATGTTGATTTCGAACCCTAATTGACCGTTTGCTAATTCTGGCTCATTTGCGCTCCGTATAACGGACGATAACGGCCCGGATTATGCAATTGCTTTTTTTGTTGAGGAAACATTCTCATGCATATTCATGGTAGTCGAATCACCTCAGATTTGGAGCTGTAAAATATTGTTTTTCTGCACTAATTATCTCACAGCGTCCCACGTTAACAGTTCAGAATTTCTGAACTATAAAAGGTGTGGCAATATGTAAAAACAAAGGCTTTATTTGTGGCCGTCCAACATTTTTTACAGAGGTGTGTGTTAATGAATGTCCAGATGTCTGGTTAAAAGGTTAAAAGCGTCTTTTAGACAAATATACTGGGAAACATAATACATTGTGGGGCCGTTAACAAGGGGCCCGACCATTCCAGACACGTCTCTGCTAAAGGCTGTTTATGTTATGGTAGAGATGTCCTTAAAAAGTGCTGTTTCCTTTTTTAACTTGGTTGTGCAATGTCTGTACTGTATAAAATATACTGTTGCCATAAAGGCCCCTATAGGATTCCAGTAACACTGTAAATAAACAAGTGCATATTTTTAT
>JAZGTK010019878.1:0-11208 GCA_036877625.1 Ambastaia sidthimunki
CACACACACACACAACACATGGACTCACACACACATACAGTGAATACACACACATGGTTGTCTGTACGTCATAAATTAGCAGGAACACAAAGCCCACCATTGGAAGAACTGTGAAATCATATTTTAAACACAGCTGCTGTTCTGTAGACATTCACAACAGTGAAGAGGGTAAAGCATGAAATTGTCTTAGGATGTAAAAGCAATGTGGTAAAAATCAACTTTTGAAGCACTTCAGTATATCTGCAAACCAAGTAGCTGAATGAAATCAGTTGTGCGGATGCATTATCTCAGAGTTAAACTCAGAGTGAAACTGTGAGTTTTAGAGTTTATATTTTTACAGTTATTACCAGGGTCATCACTGCACATAAGACCATAATTCACCGAATAAACATTTGCTCATAATTTACTCACCTCCAAGGCGTTCTGAGTTGCATATAGCTTTCTTCTTTCAGCAGAATATATTTAGAGGTATATTAAATAATATTGAGTGCACATAAGACATTTTGACTGTATTAAAAGGGCGGCAAACAGGACACAGACTAATGTAAGCATCTCACGTTAGTTGTTACGATTGAAATCAACATTATGTAAACACCAGATTGGATTACATGTAAACAGTCAATCAGAATTTTTCAGTTGGAATAATTTCAATCAGAATGACAAAAAAGTGTGCATGTAAACGTGGTTTATAATGTTTCCAGAACAATGAGAAGTCAATTTGTATCACCTGCTGTAAATGATAATTTTGTTGTGGCAGCTTTACATTCTAATCTGAAGTCATTTATAAGTTCATCTTTTCTTGACTGATAAAAGTAGACATCAGTTTAGCTTGACCTGTTTTTGCATTCTTTGCTTTGTTAGCAATCGGCTCCTTTTTAACAGACATGCCATCTGTTTTTGTTTTCTTCTTGTACGGTTTCTCACAGTGGTCCCTCACTGTTTTTGATTTAGGTTGCTTCATTGTCTGACCACACTTCATATACTCTGTTAACCAATCATCTCACAAAAACCAAAAGTACACCTCTGAACCTAGAGAGAGCTCAGATAACACTGAATTCAAATATTTAACACAGAAAGCACTTTATCAGACATTATAATTTAAAAGTAATAAACTTTTTACAGGTACGCACTGGTTGTTTGTTTTTATCCCATGTTCCTTGTTGAGTAATATGGCTAAAACCATCATAAGCTGGTAAGTTTTAGGTTGACAGGTTTTACCTGGTCTCCCAGGCTGGTGTTAGCTGACTAAGCTGGTTTAAGAAGCAGGTTTTAGAGGGGTTTTTGGCCACTTGTGTCGTTAAGACGCTGCTGCTGGCTAAAGAAACTTAAAATGATACGATTTTTTTAAAATTCTCTTTCCAAAGCGCTACAGATAATTTATATTTTTAAAACATATATATTTGAAAACTAGAAGATTTTAATGCTTAGGGGTTAAGCTGGTGAAGCTAGTCTTTGCTGATCAGACTGGAAGACCAGTTGACCTTCCAGTTAAAATCAGTTTAGCCAGCTGAAAGACCAGTAAAAACTAGCCAGCCAGCCTAGGCTGGTTTAGCTAGTTTTTTCTGCAGGGTTATGTTTGCTTAATTACTAGGTTTTTTTCATTTAAATAATGAATTAATTTAGCAGACAGTATTTACTGTTTTGTACGCCTGGGACCAGTCACATGATAATGGTTGTACAGGCTGTTGCCTTTGTCAAAGCACTAAGGGATGACAAATCACTTGAGGTGAGTTCTCCAATAGTTCACAGGACAGCCAAATGTTTTCCAAACAACCTAAAGGCTTCCTGTATGGGATGACAGCTAAGATCATTTGCAGGCTTTTCTCCAAACAATTTCAACAGATGGAGAAGGCTTGTGTCCCTAAAGTGTTGCTAACCATTTAGAGGATTGCTGTACAAATTACATAAGCATTACTAGATTAAATCTAAAACATCACTGTTGCGGAGAACCACTCCCACTCTGAACAGATATGGCTTTGAAGCATGTGTTTGGTGCCAACACAAAATTATGGGAACATTAGTTCATTTGTTTTCACATTAGTGCAGGAGCCAAATCAACTCATTGCTTTTGGTGAAATGAGAGGTGTTTTGATTTTGCCGTGTACTATGTGTTAAGAATACTTCTGGTTGCTACGGAAATAGAAGTTTTGCGGGAAAATCTAAGATAGGCAAGTGTTTGTTAACGTTATACTAAATTAAGCAAATTGTTATGTTTATTACAAATAAATAAAAAGGCAACAAATGTTCCTTAAATCTAAGCAGTGTACCAAAAGCTGTAATACTGCCTTAGCCTGAGATTTTTGTTGTTACATTTAAAACAAATATTTCTTTAATTATGTATTTCTCAAGAAGTATTAGGTTTAGACACAGTGATTGGTGCTTAAGATTTAAGTTTAGACAAACATTACGACTATTAATTTTTTTTTTTTTTACCAAAGTAGTTACATAATATGCTAGATAATTAAAGCAATAGTTTACCCAAAAATGAAAATTATCCCATAAATTTCTCAACCTCAAGGCATCCTATGTATATACATATGGCCTTCTTCTTTTAGCCAAACACACTTGTAAAGCATGGAAGAGTTATATTAAATGATATCCTGGCTCTTCCAGGCTTTGTAATGTGGAAGCCTTTCTTCTTTAAAAGATGGTTCCTATCCTAAAAGATGGTAAGTCTGATGTCACCCAAAAAGAAAAATGCAAACAATATTAATACACACACAAGGTGTGCTGAAAACTACAGCAAAATCTAACTGTTATCGCCATACCAGATGGTGATTTCTTTTAGGAATCAATAAAATACTGTTGTCTGGGATACTGTGAGCTTGCAGACTGTAGTGTACACTGTTAAGTGCAGTTTATAAAAGCTTAGCTGTGTGATATTAATAAATAGTCCTTATAAACAGCTGTTTATAAGCTGTTAAACTGTTGATGTGCTAGTGTCACCTAAAATGAGTGGAGGCCTGGGCCCAGTAAGATTATAACATCATGATTTATTTAACAGATAACTCACGTTCTTTGATTGTTATTATTTATTTATTGTTTTTGTGTACACTGACGTGGCCTTTGCATTGCATTTCAAGACTCTAAGGTTCTGTTCTATCCATCTTTTCCTCACGTCTCCATGGAGGATGCCATTATGAGCGACTTCCTGTGTTAGTTTTTTTTAAGGTATGTCTTCACATTGAATTGTACATACACAGTATTTAAATGTATTTTCTATGTGTTAAACTATATCAGCTGTCTAGCTCTGTTTATAAATAGTCACCTTTAACAACACAGCAGCAACATACAAAACCTACCTGGACCAGTTATGCAGGAACATCCAGCTCTCCACTATGTTATTTTTGTAACAGAACCCACGTGTTTCATATCATCAATATTATTTTATGCCATGACAAACTACGACATGTATGCGTGTTTGTCATTGGGGTTCCCCTCACACAGCAAGATTTGTGATCGTAAATATTCATGTGGAATATTTATGATTTGCGGTCAGAGCGTCCCCAAAGTGCTTCTGAGCAGATTCAATAACTCTTAGCACACCATACACCACAAGAAAATCAGATAAGATAATCGGCATCCACCAACATGAACGGGACTTTACCTAGGATTGTCGTAACAGACCTGACTAACACTGTTTAGTAGGTCTATAGCTGTCAGAGAAAGCTGTAATTAGCAAACTATCAGCGTGAACAGCAGGTGACTCAAACTAACAATGACTGACATTTTAAGCCCAAGACAAATTATTTATCTGTTTGTTTCTAAATATTTTGGCATGTCACATTAGGATGTTATTATGTTTCAAATATAAGTCTAGGTGAGGTTGAAATTGTTTGACGACATAAGGACGTAAGAACCATTGTTCATTGACAACTCAATAAATATCACGTTTACTGTAATTATGGAGATAAAAGAAAAAACAATACTGTACTATTTAAAAGATGATAACAATAGTCTTAAGTTAATCAGACCTTTAACTGATGAGACAGATCTTCAACTGATGGGAAAATGTCAGGTGCAGCTTATATTGACCAAGAACTGCCCAAATAGACAGTAAAAGGCTGTCTGACTGGCAAGTAATGCAACTAGTTGCAACCAGTCATTGTTTAACATCACGTTTTAGCGTGACAACTAATAAAGTATTACTTGGCAATCCTCATGTTTGGCATTTAAAGCTCCATGCTTGCAAAATAATTTTTTACATACATTTTTGCCCATATCCCCTCTGTAATGCAATAAAGATTCCATTTAACATAAAGATCCCATCCCACTTCCTGTTCATTTAGTTCATATACAGTTTTGTCAGTATGTGTGCGAACCCAATGCACTACAAATTGAGCTACAAGAATCAAAAACAATAAACAATAATTAACCAGTAACCTAGAACCGCTATCATTATTTTATGTTTTTGATGTGAGAAACATTGCACAAAAGGAAGTTTAAATCCCACAAGCCTTTGTTGCTTAAAAGCTATAGGGGGACATGACTGATATTAAGGCTATTAGAACTACTCAGTCTAGCCAGATCCGTTTGCCTTCCCCATTGTCAAGCATATAGTTTTCTCTGTTTAATTTAGGTTCAAGTGTTTTATGGCTTGATATTCCCTTAGGACATGTAGAACAGTGCATTTACAGTCAGGAAAAGATACATATGTGCTGTAGTTTTTACATTCAGGCAAAATACCAAAATAGTGTGTTGTGTTTTTTAGTCCTATGACATTCAATTAAACAACTTAAACATCAATCAAATGAGCCATTACATTCAGCAAAACTACTCTGACTAATATGAAATCATAGCTTTAGTCAATGCAAATTACTTTTCTGCGAGGACATCTGTATCTGAGCACATGGTTTCTGCTGGCACTGTAGGACATTCTGTGACAGTCACCAATAGTCCACTTTTAGTAATTAAGCTAATAGCATTCACTGCTCAGAGCAAAGTTTAGCTAGCAGCTTGCTAATTTAATGCTGTAGCGCTTTTATTGCAGTACTTTTAGAAAGCTTCAACAATGGAATAGGTGTCTCTGCTACAGTAGTTGATTTAATGCAAACCGAACCTTGCAAACAAAACCTTTGCAAATCCTTGGAAAAAAAACAAAAAGTAATACATTTCCCCAATGTCTTTTATGAAGCCATCATTGATGGACTTCAACCAGAATCTAGGCACTCGTACATTGAGGTTAACATACCAATGGGACTATAAAGTTGACCATTAAAGACTGAGAACTTGCTTGATTTAAAATCTTATGTAATTGTTGCACTATTGAACCATCAGCCTTTGCTAAAGATTTCTGAACTGTAATGATCTCTGTCAGTAAGCTTCTGGCTCGTATTCTTTGGGAATACATTTGTTTGTCTCTCATGTCACACAAGACCCATAACAGCTCAATGGCCTTGAATTTCAGAAGCGTGACTGTGAATAAATGTTCTTTTAATGAACTCTGCCAAACTGTCATTGCACGGGCCAGACAGTCTGGCCAGAAACACTGAGAACCTTTCTGAGAACATTTCTAATTCTTACAATGTTTTCTCAGTTCCTAAATGATTGTTGGTGGGAAGACCTTGCATATCAAACTAACGTCTTTTCCAAAATACTGAAGATTAATAGCCTTGACATATGACAGTTTTTGCATCACACAGTGCTTTTTTTAGGCAATGCAGCATTATATTTCCCCTCAGTTTGTGAGAATTTGATTGAAATTTAAAACAGGCTTGCCAGGCAAAAATTCTTGCAGTTTCGCTGTTGAAGAAACCGCTATGCTTGTACCTCTTTAGTCTCAATGGGTTAAACATCTTTCATTGTGGCTGTTCCTGTTAAAAACTGTTGTTTTAAACTTGACCTTTGGCAGTCTGTACTCATCATAACATAAATTGTTCTATTGGACATATAAATACATAAGGTTGCATGCACAGCCCACAGCCAAACGTCTGACACCAAAAATGTCCGGATTTGGTAAACAAGCAGGATTTTAAACAGTGTTGTATGTTATTTGGACATGAATGTTACATACTACTAGAATGTAAATAGTTTCTTTACACACTTACAAATGCACCCATGGTGAGAGTACATTCTTCTGGGCCACTTTAAGGCCGGTGGAACCGGAACAGACTTTAACATCAACAAATAACCAGGTGAATAAACAGATAATTTTGACAGAACATATCCCCAAAAATGGCATTGCATGATAACCTGGGCCCAGTTCTTTGTATGTTGCTCAGCCATGATAGCCTAACAGGTTACACTCTATTTTGATAGTCCAGTTTAGACTAACAATAAGTAGCTTTAACTTTAAACAGCAACATTAACTCATACTAGTAGACTGTTAGGTTAGGGTTATTAGAATAAGCTGACTATAAGTTACTTATAGTCTGTAGAGTGTCTGTTAGGTAAGTAAGAACATGCTTACTTAAATTATTATTGTTATTATTATTAAATATATCACTAATTTATCATTGCTCTATACTTGAAAGGTGTGTTATAATGAAGTGGTATGTAATGTATAATGAAGAACTAATGATGTGGTTATGGGTGGAACAGACTTCTACAGTCACTGTTTCTAAAGCTTTGATCTGATCTTGTTTATGTAGATTGTAATCCTGCACCTAAACAGGCTTGAGAGTACAGAGCTGTTGCATTGAAAATTGCACTGACATTTGAGATTAAAAGAACAGAAAACTATGAACTAGTCAGTTATTAGGAATCAAAAACTACCTGTTAAAAAAAATCAGTTGCCTGTATCAGTCAGTTAAACAGTTTATCAGTCAAGTATTCCAGAGAGTCATGTTTCAGTCTAGTCTGAAGGATCTTTGGTGTTCCTAAAAGTTAGGAAAAACCGCCCAAATGACGTCTAAGCTATCTGTCTGCATTGCTGTTATGTTATCTAAATCAGAGACCTGCAGGGTTGCGCTCTAAATGATGTTCTGACCTTAGATAACAGTGTTGTGGAAATGATTACATCTCAGAAAACCACTGTACACAGAATAATGCGTTTTAAAATAAGGAGGTGTTCCAGGCTAATGAAAGCTAGTATGCTAGCATGACTAACAGCATTCGTTTAGTACCTACTACAAAACCACAGCTTATCATTACATTAGCATAACATGTAACATTACAGTCTCCCGAGAGCATGTGGTGGTGACTTCATGCTACAATGCGTCACAGCGGTCTACAGGTTGCTGCTAGTGAGCGTTTATGACTGCAGGAAACAAGCTCTATAGCCATACAACCATTCATGCTGAGCAGATGTGAGTGCCATTAGCATGACTCAGGCTAGGAGGTTTAAGCAGACACGATTGGCTAGACATGCTCTTTAAAGGTGTGTGATAATTCTTCTGAGGCCACACACAGAGGAAATGTGAGGGGTTGGAGGAGATCCCATAGATCACAATGATGTAAATCCAATGTGAAATTCTTTGTCAGATGTTACTAAGAAGACATCCATATTGCCTTGGTTGATCTCATTTTTGTAAGTTTGGGTAGACACCAAAGCATATAACATAACATATTAACTGTTCACAACACGTAAACAGTTTTATGTGCATACAACTGTAGACACGTACTTTTCAAATCATTATGATTCATATGACAACTGGTTGGAGCAGAAATTTCCGGAAGTTTTCCAAGGGTTCTTGCTGTAGATGACCGAGAATAATCTGACACACTTCCAAAGCAAAACTTTCATTTATCACAAAATGATGTAGAGACTTTGTCTAGGAAAGTGTTTGGTAAATGGAAAAATAAATGAAATCCAGATGAGGCTAATAAAAGTTCATTAAAGTCATTAACGCTTTTTGTAAATAATTTAACATTAAAACAGCTGGTATGAAATAAGTGAAAGACAGTGTTACAGTAGAGTAGGTTTCACTCATTTTGTGTCTTTTTTGAAATCACACAAACAAACTGACCTGGTAATGTTAAATGTGGTATAAAGATATTAACATACTAATTTCATGAATTCAATATTCTGTCAACATCAAAGGACATGTAAACATTTGTACACCTACAAGTTTTTCATGCTAAAGTATTACATGCTGTCAGTATGTTGGTTTTGTATGTTACTACTGTCTATGGTAAGCGTATATAAGTGCATGTGTGCTTGGATTGCACAATACTTATGAATACGATTATGTGGTTATCATTTGTAAAAACATTCTTACAAACTTTGATTTGTTTCATGAATGTGTTTTAAAACCTACATGAAAGATGTTCTCAAGGATGATAAAAAGCGTGTGCACATGAAGTAATAACGATTTTTCTACCTGGCCAGTGGGAGATATTTATTATTTGCATCTTAAACCACTTTGAATCTGTTCTTAATCACAGATTTTCATGTGGGTAATTGACATATTTTGGAAAGTTGACAAGCGATACTTTAAAACTATTTTAAACAGCTGTTTAACATTTTTTTACTGTTACTTTAAGCAATTTTAACTGTTAATATGCATGCAGCTTTTATGACCTCATGTTAATTTAAGACTATATTTAACAAAAAAATTGTGTGTAAAAATTAATTTAAATTAAACTAGGCAAAAAGGTGAATAAAAATAGTGACCAGTAACAGGACCTCAGCTATATACACCCTCTTTTCCATTCATATACGTTTTAAACCTTAAAGTTGGATATTATGCGTCAACTATTTTTGCATATAGGGTTAGGCTATACAATAACTTTAATAAGTTAAATATTTCCAGAACCGTCTGAATCATCTGTTAATCTCAAACATGAAATTACATGTCTATTCACCCACCTGCAGCAGCAACAGAAAAGGTGGTAACTTGAAGTTTGGGCCCAAAAGAGGGAAAGTGGTTGCGGCACATTCAAAGTCATACGATTGTATGCGTTCTTCTGTCTGTTCTATGTGTATGTTTTAGAGACAACATCATGTAGAGACAAGCACTGCAAAAACGTGTCATCTGATGATCTAATGAAAACAGTGATACAGTGGGTGTGGATACAGGTGAAGGTATCATGCTCTGCAGTCGGGCTGGAATTAGTTGGGACATATAACATCTGCTAAGCAAACGTCTCTTTATTGTTGCTTCGTTGTCAATTGCAGACCCAAAAATGAGTCCCTATTGAGGGCTCCTCAATTGTGTACATAGGACTTAGCTGGTGAATTGCCCCTGTTCTCCAGGATTGGACGCTACATGCTCGTGCGTTGACAGATTGAAAATGAGGGTTCCAATTTTTCAAGAGGCCTGGATTTGATCTTTAGAATAGAATGACTATGTATAGAATATAGTCAGGAAAATTAAAGGTAGTTTGGTTAGCTTGACTAAAAGGCAATTGAAGTCAAATTGGTTTAAAAACAGCCAATGGCTTCTTGAATGTAAATGATTTGACAGAGAAACAAAGCTACAGCAGACTGGAAAATTGTGTAATAACTGCTGAAAAGTGTTGAACCTTCATAGTGTAAAAAAATAATTTTATGGTGTTCGGTTGGAAAGAGGAACAATTTCATATAAACATTTTGACAGAATTGCATCTGGGCCATAAATGAGACACACATTTTTGGTAGAAGTTTATAGGTTCCTTGGCCCCATGTTATAAAATTGACAGACAAAAATGTTGCAAATGGTTTTAAGATTAATGAACACTTTCAAGCATCTGTTTGGGGATGTAAACAACCCTCTTCTTCATCTTGCGTTTAGATACACTGCAAAAAAATCATTCTTAACTATGTTTATATTTTCCAGTAAAAACAAGAAGAAATTCACCTGATAAGCAAAACTGGGTGTTGGGGCTTGTTTTTTGAGAATAAGGGGTCTGGATTTAAACAAGTGTAATTTTTTTATTTAGTTTTGAAACTGGCATATTCTGGCATATCCACTGTTTATACTTAAAATAGCTGAAAAATCAAACTACATTCTTTAGCAAACAAGTCTTAATATCTTACATAGTTATGTTTATGTTGTTTTAAACATGTTCAGATATTTTACTGAGAAACAAAATGGCAATACTTGTTGGTAATATTATTTATTACAGTCTATTGATACCCATTAGCAGCTCAGTGACACATTTTTACTTTGGTCTTCACTGGTGTTGATTGATTTCAGAGCACTACCTAATTTTACAGTCATTCTCTTCATTTATTTCTTTCACTTCCTTATGTAAATGTTGCATGAATCATCGTGGGAACAATATTTAAGCTTCAGTGTGACCATGGGGGGCATTAAATGATTCTATCTGTCAAAGGTCGGCCTTCTCTATACAAACAAACACAGCTTTTCTTAAATTAAAGCCCTCCTAAGCCAACTCAAAAGCTCATGAAACTGTCTTGGCAGTTTACACCAGAGCCCCAGGGCAGTCCAAATTCCAAATCCGTCAGAATTTACTGTCTATTCCAAATGGTTTCAGCTGGATGCCATGGAGAGTCAGAAAGACTTTGGAGTGCATGCCTGTGTCAGGTTTCCAAGTTGAGCACTTGTGTGCCAAACAGTAAGCGAGTCTGCAAAACTATTTTGTGCGTGAACACAGAATGTTGGGAGAGTAAAATTAGGTGCACCTCATCTCACTGAATTATTTTGCATGGCCAGATGGCTGGTGTTGTCTGACCATTATCAGAGCATATAGTCGAGGGGGGCATTTAATTTTCAGCCATTTAAAGATACTAAAAAGCCACAGTATCTAGTCGTCAGTCTGGGTAACTTAAACACCCAGGGGAGTTGTTGGCAGTGGCCCACCTGCCTCATTAGAAGCCCTCATTACCTCTCATTACCACAGCGGCACGCTACGCTACAAGAGCAGAGATCTACAGAGAGAAACCTTTAATTCAGGCTCAATGGGAAACCTGACCCTACTCATGAATAATAATAGCCGACATCTTTGTATGGAAGGTAAATTGCACTGTCCATCTGCCTCAGGACAAGAAGCATCTGGGAATTTGAAAGGCTTCACTCAGTGTCAAATACATTTTGGGTTCTTTCCAAACCTAGAGGGGCCTGAACTTTTATTTGCAGAAAACTAAGGCTGGACATGCAGACCCACAAGCACCTACGGAGTTCCATGGGAATTTTGCACTGCATAATCACACCTATTTTATTAGGTTTTTTTATTTAGTTTTTCCTGTGCATGCGTTATTTTAAACAGATGTCGATTGAAAGTCTTCTGGTGTGTTCTGCACAGGTTTTTAGCCCCTTAAGAACCCCTTAAGAAACATGCTGTATTTGTATACTCACAGAAAAAAATATTGATCTATTACATCAC
>JAZGTK010019879.1:0-11207 GCA_036877625.1 Ambastaia sidthimunki
TTCTACTTGATTTCTAAATATCTGTTCAAGTTTATAGATTTGCATTTGTAAAAGCTGTTTGCATGTTAGGATATAAATAAATGCCCTGTTCACACTGACAGCGATAAAACCGCTCAAGTCATCGCTGAATGCGCTAATGTTATTGTTGGCTATAGTTTCTAAAATCTGATTGCGAATGGGAATGCGTTACAGGTAAAATTGTCACTCTGTTTTGACAACAAATCAGTTTACAATTCACATTGTGGAGGGGAAAGTAAGTCAGACACAACAGTGCACAATGCATCACTTCATGAAGTAGATGACTGATTCAAACGCCAGCATTTCCTGACACTTTTCCATGCATCATTTTTTGCATCATTTTTTTTCAAATTATATCCCTGAATGTGGACAGAAGAAAATCCAATAAAACAGTAAAATCTCTCACAGTTACGTTAACTTTTCTTGCCTTCGCTCGACTACGGATCACCTGTGCTTAGTATCTTAACTTTCATTTGCCTCCATCGTTGCTGTTATCAGAACCCGCCATCCTCTTCCAAACCCCTGCGTGAGAGAACGACCTGCCTGCGGGGTCCTCTGAGGTGGGTAACAGAACTCTGTCCATTCAGTCCGGGTGTGGATGTGTAGCAGGGCCCAGTCCGGCCCAGAAGCCCCCTTACAAGATATCTGTGTAGTCCACCATCTGTGGAAATAGGGCTCAGCTCATCCAGAGTTTCTAGCCCAGTACCCGAACCGAAACTGAAGTGGGTCTCACGATCCAGGCGTGGGTTACTGGAGCTGCTGGGGGATTGCGGGTCGGCGCTGAAGTACAAGGTGGAGTTGGATTCTGTGGGGCAGTAGTTTGGCTCGGGACTGTCTCCGAACACAGACTTGCCCTCTGGTGAGCTCCTCTTGCACTCTGAGGCCGGCGACTCCAGCGGGCTCTCCATTTCTAGACTGTCATCTTCGTCATCTTCTTCCTCTCTGGCTTCACTCACGCTCTCAAACTCCTCCCTGCAGTCAGACAGAGGCGCCATCGTATCGTCTCTGCTTTCGGAGGTGAAAACGCACCCGTCCTCACTGATTTCCCCCTTTTGATCAACCACCAGTATCCCGGACATGCCTCCCGCCCCATACGCCTCATTGATCTTGGTGGGGTCACCAGTTTTCAGGGCGAGACGGATCAGCAGCCAGTGATGGTGTCGGCACTCGCCGTCCGGTTTAACTCCGCAGCTCCCTGGATGCTCCAGCAGAGAGCCGGGAATTCCAGAGAGAGAACAGGAAGGGTGAGAGGATGAAAAAAGAACAGGGAGAGGGGCGGGGGGGAGACTTTTGTCTCCCAGAGAGAAGGAAGAATCGCCCTGCTGGAGACACTCTCTGCCCATGTGCGCACGCTGACGCAAACCCTGTGAGATTTCAGTAGATTTGGGATGCAAGAAACGGTAATACAACACCAGGGCAGTCAGACCTGACAAAGAGAAATGTTAAAAAAATAATCAAATGCACATGTTACTGGAAACATAAAATGTTACTGAACCTAATTCATATCTAAACTGTAATTATAGAATATTCTTAAAGATAATTATTGTCTTGTTGAAAGTTAAAAAATTCTACTTAATTTTTATTTCATAATATTTTTTTGATTTTGTAGTTTCATATTTTGGTATTCTTATCTAAACCTAAAGGACACACACATACACGCAAACACATTCTCATGCACAAACTCTCACCGAGCAGAAAGCTGCAGAGAACAGCGGTGGGAACAGTCAGACTATCCCATGATGCATCAGTAAGGATGTCAGAAGCAGCCAATAAGAGTGTAGCATTTTCCAGCAACATTACCTACACATTAGAGAAACAGCACTAATGAAAACTACTGAGTGTTTCTTTTATTACCTGTGTGTGTGTGCGTGAGTGTGTGTGTGCGTGGGTGTGTTATGCCGTGTTGATTGTGAGTGTGTTATACAGAGTAAACTGTGTGTTATGCAGACTTGATTGTGTGCATGTGTGTTTTATAGTATACTGTGTGTTTGTGTTCCTGTAGCTCAATGGGTAGAGCCTTGCATTAGCAGTGTAAAGGTTGCAGGTTTGATTCCCGGGAACACACATACTGATAAAATGTATTGCTTAAATGCACTATAAGTTGCTTTGGACAGATGCCTCAGGTAAAAATGTATAAATGTGTTTGTACCGTGTAGAATCCTGCCATGCGGAATCGTGAGGGGCCGTCCTTCACATTGAGAAACAGAAACACGTGGACGCCTCCCAAAATCACGTTAAACACACGCCAAGACCACTGGCCCACATATATGTCACTCTGCTGGGAGACCAACCAGAGTGCAGCAATCAGCCAATGAGATGCTGTTTATGGGAGGACAACAAAGAAAGACACACAGAGAAAGATATAAAGGTTAGTTTCAAGAAAGTAATTTCCTCCATTTGTATCTATTAAAATTGTAAAATATTTACATAATATCAAGGTAGTATTTGGTGTACTTTAATTTGAATTTTCATGTTGGCTTTAATAAGTACTTATTATATTACAGTAAAAAATCTATTAAGAATAATTGAGGAGGAGGATAAGATTGTTATAATATTTTATTATTTGAAAACTGACTCACCTGTAACACCGATGACCCAGCAGCCAAAGGTTCGAGTGAACAGGGCGAGGCTGGCAAAGCGGGCGGCTAACATGCCCGCCCTCCACAACAGTTGGCACAGGAGGGCAGCTGGTGGCATCTGCAAGTGCCCAGGGCGTATGAGGCAACACGCCCGACTGTACAGCACCAACGCCCAGGACAACGAGAGCAAACACAAACCGGCACAAAGAGCGACTGCAGTGCCAACACACACACACAAACATGAAAAGGTTGTTACTAAACACGTCTTTGTCCCTTAGGGAATTTCTATATTTACTCCAAGCACTATTTTGACTTTATTCTTGGAAAGTTAGTGGCAGTTCCTCTCTGTATTTTAAATCTATGTTTAACTCTGCCTATAGGAGCTCATGCCATCAGGACTGACCCGGAGACGAGAAGCTGGTAGCAGTGAGAGCATACGTCTGCAGGAGCGTCTGCGGAAGGGTCATCAGCAAAACCTCCAGCAGACGCAGCGCAGACACGTCCGCCTGCTGCATCACCTCCTGCGCATGCGACTGCGACGAGCCCTGGGCTGTCCACTCGCTCATGCTGCAGTCCCATAACCTGACACAACACAACAAAACTCTTAAAGAAACAGTCATCATTTGCACTCTTATGTCGTTCCACTTTCAGTCTTCTGCGGAACACAAAAAATAAGTCAGTAATGGCAGATTTGTAATTTTTGTGTTAACTGTTCGTTTAAACAGATCAACACACACACCTTTTGAAGATGCCCAGATGCAGTGTGTGTATGACAAAATTGTGACAGGTTCTTGTGTCTCCATCAGCTCTGTACCACCTGAAGCTTAACACCTGCACCAGTGACCCCGGCAACAAGAGGGCAAAGGTCAGTCCAGCCAACCACACTTCATCCAGCCACAGGTAGAACCCGATACAGTACAACACTGATGAACAGATAAAACAAATGTTATCATTAAATATTTACATCTGTGTGCCAAATTAAATGTTTTACAAGGTATTAACTGAGATAAAGAGATTCTCTCTTCAATATCGTACATATTATCATAGCATGAGAAAAATATCACAAAAATATCATAATAAACATGACCTGTAGTTTGTCATTTTTGACACATCACAGTTAACCTGTCATAAATATCTATATGGGTCAATATTTTACTTAATTTTATCATAATTCCACAACTGAGTAAACGTGTGAATCTGTAAAAGAAATTGTTAATTGTATAGGTTTTTCCTAAACGTTCTCAATATTATTCCATCCTGTTAGTCTTGTAATATTCCAAACACAAGCCAGTTTCATAATGCAGTGTCAAAGTGTTCCTCTCCAGTTCGGCACGTTTTGAATGTCTCGGTCATCTGACACACACAGATCAGGTTATGCAGTATTCCACCACCCAGCTGATGAGTTATTTCAGGTGTGTTAAATAAGAAAGACATCTAAAATGACCCCTAATGACCCCTATGAAGTACAACAATACAAACAGCAATATTAACAAAGAACTGGATTCATTTTTGCTGCTTATATTTGATCATTTGATCAAAAAAAAACATTCCATCCTCTTTGATTGAATTAAAGACAACAGTATGATAATAAGAATGTGCAGAGATCATTTAAAAATATCCAATATCTTTCATATCTTTCCAATATCCAATATCTTTCATATTTTTCATATCGATTAATCGGCCTTGCAGATATACTGACCTATCACTAGTCACTATGAAATTACATTTAAAATACAAAAATAGATTAAAACAGTACTAACAAAACTACATTTTTGGACATAGTACTACACGATATACTACCATGCTTTTTGTTTTGGACATAGCAGGTTACACATGCATCATTCAGTACCATGGTACCACTATACAGTATTTAACATACATAATCCATTACAGCAATTCCATCATTATTAAAAATGATACAGCCACAGTATTTATTTGTCTTTCTAACTGTATCCACGCGTTTATTCTGATATATAGGGCGCATGAGACTCATGCACCAGTGATGCGCTATAAGGTCACTCACGCGCCGATCTCTCCGCCAGCATCACGAGCGCGGAGGCAGCGAGCAGCAGCACGCGCCAGTAGCACGCGCCCCCGCCGCATCCTCTCCGCTCCGCCGCCGTTACCGGCATCTCACCGACCGGGACTCGCGCTTCCCCGGGACATCTTTGTGTATGTTGTTGTTGTCAGTGGCGGATCCGGTTTCTCGGTCGTCCTGTCAAAATATCTGACGTCATGCGCTTGGAGTTTAAAGAGACAGGGATGCACCGGATGATAAAATCGAGTCCCGTTAATAGTCTATAATATAAATATATGGATTCAAATGATGTAACTGTGGCGCATTCTGTGTGTACGTTAAGCACGTTTAGCTGTGTGTATCTATGTATTCTCTGTGTGTGTGTGTGTGTGTGTGTGTGTGTGTGTGTGTGTGTGTGTGTGTTTTAGGGTCCCGGATGTTTACAAACAAAAGCAGGATCATTCTGCACTGTAGGAAAACACAAGAGAAACGTGATATCAGCTGGACACCTCAAAACACACACACAGAGACACACACACACATATATTGTTACACAAGCACACTGCAATGCCTGGAAACAGGAAAACCACTAAGCTTAATTCTGTAAAGACCTTAATATTGTATAAAATTATACATTTATGACAGACAATTAAAACAAATTGGTTGGCAGTTTATTTTTATAGCCTTATTTTAAAAATTAAATAACATTTGAACATTGTTCACCACAATTTGTACCCAGACAGTTATTTCAACACAATGAAAAATAATGATGCAACAGCCAAAGTGGAAAAGGTAACAAAATCTAAAACTATTACTTTAACATATAAAACACTTGGTTGTAAAAAAAAAATGTTTGTCCTTGGAAGCACAAGATTAAAACAAGCCTTTGTGCTGATGAAGATTTGACTTAAACCTTTATACTTCCCGTGAAATATAACAGTCATTTGCTAAAATGTATCCCTATAGTAACACAAAAATAACATTTAACATAGTGCATTTACAAAGATATACATATAGAGATCATATTATTGCAGCGTATAGCAACACTCACCAGACCTAAAGTTAAACCTTTCATTCTTAAACTTTTATAATAGTATTTTATAAATGCAGACATTTTGCAAAAAAAATGCTATTTCTTTTGTTCAACGGTAAGCTTGGACAATTCATTTTTCATTATCACAGTTTTTTGAACAGGCCCGTTTACATCGCTGCTCTGCTGTCCCCTGCTGGAAGGCGGAGGAACTGCAAGGACCCTCGCCCAGATGAACTGGCACAACCTCTTTACTGAATCCGTCTCCATGACGACCTCAAGATTCTCCGCAGCATCGCTCCCGTCGAACCTCTCGATCTCGCCATTGGCTAGATCCAGCTGAGAGGCGGAGCCTGTGGCGCTGGTGGCGGGGCAGAACTGGTGCAGGTGGATCTGTAGACTGCACAGGTGTGTGTACCCGCGCAGACACTCCGGACACTGATGCGGGCGTGGGGTGGTGTGCAGGCGTCTGTGCAGACGCAGGTGGATGTGCTGGGTGAAGCGTGCAGGGCATTGCTTACAGACATATGGCCGCTCACCCGAGTGAAGACGCATGTGGGTCTTTAGGTTACTGCTGCTACTGAATCGCCTGTTACACACCTGCAGACGAAACACGTTATACAATGAGATCTCCATATTGTCTCATTGGGACAATGTTATTACTCAGAGATATGTTTAATTTATATATTTAAAATTGGAATGTATTTGAGAAGATTTTTTCTTGTATTAATCTATATTATACATATAAAAGAATAACAATATTATTCATTATTATTAATTGTATGGCATTTTACTTGTTTTTTCTATGAAGTTAACCCTGGCATTAAGATATTAATAAATAAATACTAATAATACCTCATTTCTTTCTTTTAGATTACGTGAGTGAACAGAGACTTTTGCAGAATTCTCATGTTTCACATTTGTTGATTTTTTTATTAAAGGAATAATAAGGAATAGCAGAACAAACTAAGAAGTAACTGAGAAGCTCTGAGCACTAATATTTGTATGTTCTTACGTGGCATGCATGTGGTTTTTCTCCTGTGTGAACCAGAATGTGTTTCTGCAGGTGAGCTAGTTGAGAAAAGTTTCTACTGCAGGTGACACACCTGTACGGCTTCTCACCGCTGTGGACTCTCAGATGAACCTTGAAGAACACGGACAGAATTTAAGACCCGCTCAAAATCAAGAACAATAACTATAACAATAAGAAAAATAAGTGATGTACCTTCAGGTTTGAGAGCTGACTAAAGTTCTTCTCACATACGTTACATTCATACTGAATCTTTCCGTTCTGTCTTTTTAATGGGTATGGTAGTGCCTGGTAACCTGCTGTCTGTCCATGTTTCTTCATGCAGAGTTTCTGAGAGCCTGTGCCATGGTGGGTGGAGCTAGAAACATCTGGGACAGCCACACCCACCTTAGGTGAGTCTTTCTTGATGTCTTCCAGAACAGGTGAGGTAGTTCTGGATTCTTCAGCAAATACATGAGAAGTGGTTGTGTTGCTAAGAGCTGAAAGTGGGGTCATGGGCCGGTTCTGTGTTGTTTTTGTGACACCTTTATGCTCTGTTGATGATGAGGAACTGTGGTTTTTAAAATCAGTCTTTACAGAAACTTTGGAGTCTCTCTCCTCATTGGCTGTTGGAAGTCTGGGGTCATTTCCATTGGTCAGTGCTAATGGAAGGTCATTCTCATTAGGTATTAGTCTCAGAAAAGACTGATACATACAGATTGGTGGAAGGGGAATATTGTGGGAGTGGTGTTGTGTTGTCAGGTCAAATCCCATTGGCTGATGTAAAGACACATTTTGAATGATTGGGGAGGTATACCTTGGCAGAGAGGATTGTGGGGTAGTTGGGGTGTATAGAAGCCCTCCAAATCCAGGTGTCATTTTAAGAGTTATAGGGATGTCAGACATGACTTCAGTCATTAAAGATTGGGTTAGTTTTGGGTTCTGATGTGGGCTCATTGAGATCAGGGCCACTTTTCCAATTTTAGGGTCATATTTTGACTGAGGGGTGTAACTCTCTTTTAGATGAAGTGGACTGGTTGGTGGGCCTTCAATGGACGGAAAACTGTAGTCAGACTCCAGGATCTCAGTGATGGTATGTCCTCTTTTTCTTTTCCTCCCTGGATTCTGTCTCTCCACATAAACATGGTTTTTATGTTGAATCTGAGCTAAAGCCGGACAACACACACATATCAATCGCTTCTGGTTAAAATGACTTCTGGTTAAAAAAAACTTTCTATTGGTACACATATGAGTGCTGTGTAAATTATGTTAAAGGCAGGTCAGGCAAATTTGGGGAGGTTAGAAGTAGCAACCTAGCTTTGAAAGCATGAGATCCCGCCCTCCTTTTAGAGTGCTTTCCAAAGCCACACCTCCTCCAACACATAAGGGCATACATAGGTGACAGGCAAGTGCGACATCCAATCATTGCATTTGGGCCGAATGCAATGATTGGACGAACGTTTTATGGTCCTGCCCCTTCCACAGAACATATTTATATATATATATATATACAGTATATATATATATATATATATATATACAAATATATATATTGAAGAAACTTTCAATTAGCAAAACAAAAAATGTTTCTGGAAAAAAAAATCACCTACCCTGCCTTTAAGGAATATTAATGACAGGACAGAGATGACTCACAGCGTGTGGGAAAAGGCTGTTTTAGGAAGTAACTTCTGAGACTGGTGATTGCCTGCTTGTATTCCAGACTCCTCCCCACAAGCAACTCCTCCCCTGGCCTCAAAGTTCTTACTGCATAGAAATAAATCTGCATCCCGACTTGGCATGCTGCAAGATTTTGTTGCCAAGGAGACAGTGCAGCATTGACAAAGCGCATCCAGTTGCTGCCGCTTTCATCCTTACAAGACAGGAAGTGATGTAATCGGCCCTCTAAGTAGATCTTAGCAAAAGATAAAACCTTTAATTAGCATTTCTAAACTAAGCATTTCTAAAGATTTCTATTTAATAAATAACTGCACTGAAAATGATTTGAAACCATAGTCAAAAGTGTAACATTTAGTAGAATTTTACATTTTTTTAACAAAATGCAAGTGGTGTTTGCTAAATCAAAAACTTCATTCTAATTCTAACCTATTTTAGAGTTGCATGTTGAATTTTATACTTAAGGTTTAAACAACAGTAATTTTGTTTGCGTTAGCAAACACCTTAATAAGTATTTGAGGAGTTTAAAAGATTAAGAGATTATGGTTTTGCTCTCACATTTAAAGTACTTGTCTGTGTGTGTGTGTGTGTGTGTGTGTGTGTGAAAGTGAATCATTGTGGTTTTTTTGTTGATTCAAGATTTTAGCTGTTGGTTAAACGGTCCATCTGTGTAACCTCACTTATGACATCTGTTGCTGGTTTCTCTCATTATCCTGTTTTTCTTTTTCAGTTGAGTTAATTCTGTTAATTTCATTTTCAGTAAATACACACTTCAGTTTCAGTATGTTAATCTTTGCCCACCACATTTGATTTTTAGTGTTATTTTTAATCTTTATGAAAACATATATTCCCTAAAATATTATCAAAAACTTTTGTTTAATCTACATGTATTAATGTTAATCTCTTAAAGGTATTACCTATTATTTATAAAATTAAAAAAGTTAAATCAACTTTTAGTTGTAAACAGTATAACCTAATCCACACTGTAATCTAATCCTAACAGCAAATGCAGTTTTACCATTAAAAAAAACTTTATTTACTATATTTTTATAGTGTTTTTACAAATGAAGTCACCCTGAGAAGCTTTTGCTCAGATGTGTCAGGTTTTGTTGACTTTTGGGTACAGATTTGCCCCCAATATATCCACCAACCACCCACCCACACACACACACACATATAGGCTAACATATAGGGCATATAGCCTGTTTCAATCATATTGAAGAGCACACACAGGCCACAGTTCTTATGGATTTAGTCTCTGTCTTTTCATATAATCTCAGACAGTCGTGATGATGGTGAAATTACATCTCTGTGAGGGTCAGACTGTCTATTTTAGGAATCCTTGTTTAAACTAAAATCTCACCTGATTACAGCTTATGGCAAGAATGTTCAGAAATCTATATTTATAAATCTATATGTAGAAATCTATAAATCTATATGTAGAAATCTATAAATCTATATTTTTCCACTGATACAATAAAACAAAAGATAAAGATGAACACCTCAAAAACATGTAATGTACTGCATATATAAATATCTAATTTGACTGATAAATATGTATCTGAGAATAATGCATTGTAAATATTTGACAGAATTTATGATGTGTGAAATTCTACGGCAAATTCATCAGAATGATCTATTCAAGTTTTCTGGAAACCCTGTTCAGTGTGTGTGTGTGTGTGTGTGTGTGTGTGTGTGTGTGTGTGTACCTGCTGGCCACTTCCTTGCTGAGTCAATGCGTGAGATATGAGTGCACAGTTTTACTGGCACATGTAAGCGAGGAGCAGTGCGTCAGAGAAACCAAACACATCACAGACACACACACACACACTCTTAAAACATGACAAGTAAATATGAACCCCACTGACTCAGAGCGGTTTTCGATCTCTCTTTCTCACACACACGAACACTTTTTCTTTTTCTCACTCTCAGATGTGCTGACATACCATCCAGATGTGAACGTCTGAAGGTGTATCCTCAGGGTGGAGATGATTTCCTTGCAGTGGGCCAAACCGTGTTCCTACAGGAACCACCTCTGTAGTAAGGACACCTAGAACCTTCTACCAACACAGAAAATATGAGAACATTAAAGCATGTTTTGATGTTTAACTAACAGGTGTCTAGTTGATTATAGTGGATGCTTAAAGTCAGTTCAGCAGCAGGGTTTGGGACAGCTAGTTCATTAAATATGAACATGTTCAACCATGTTTGACAATGTGACAAAGTGTCTAAATACATTTTGTCCATACAAGTGGCCAGTACATTGTGGAGCAACATGTATGTACCTGATTGTCATATGCAAATCTGAGGTTTCTGGGTAATGATGCTTGCGCTTTGGTTTCGATCCACCTATTAAACTTCGGCTCTTGTTGATCTTTAACGTGATTGGTCCGTTGGTTTGTCCCCCAGCGTGTCACTTCCACATTCTGCTCTTCTGTTTGTACGATGATGCTGTTGTTTGCTGTGATTTTTGTTGGCATATTTAAACTGTGTAAAAATTACACCTGTGTAAGACTGACGAACACAGAGGCACAAATGGTAAACGTTTAAGACAGATGAATAAAATGTAGGTTTATGTAGTTTTGCTTGTCTGTGCAAAGCCCCCATTTTTGTGAGTGGTTGCTTTAATGTTGCTGGTGTTAATTAAGTGGTTGATAAAGTATTCTGGGTAGTTTTAGTTGCCATGTGGTTTCCAGGGTGTTGCTTAGCGTTTAGCTTTTCTTGCAATTGAGCATTGCGATAGACACACAAAGGTCACAGATTTGACTGTCTGCAAGCAGAAATACTAAAGCAATGTAAACCTTGAATGCACAGTGAGTCAATCTGGATAAAAGCCTCTGTTAAATGCACACATTTAAAAATGTAGTTGCTTACCACTCC